>JAYMSF010000652.1:0-14609 GCA_036897335.1 Silene vulgaris | reverse complement strand
CTACTTCTAGCTCGGCCGAGCTACTTATGCTCGTAAATCCTTAGTGTTACACTGTTCCCATGTAAGGATGGTAGTGGGTCGAAATTCGACCCAGACTCGTCGAGTCGGATCTAAATGGAATGGGTTTGGGTCTCATTTTCCTAGACCCAATGGGAATCGGCTCTCTAAAAATAATTCGAGTCCAGGTTTGGATTTAGGTTACGGGACCCGGACACGACACGTAAACACTTCAATTCACTAGACAAAAAAAAACATTTTTAACTACAACAATTTTGGAGTTTCTAACCGCCGATTATTGACCTATACGGAGTATAGTTGTATGAATTTATAAAGACTAGTTGTTGCCCCGCGCCTGATAGGGCGCGATCCCCCAACTTGGTGAAATGCTTAGCGAAACTAAGTCGGCAGTGTATCAATAGAAAGGGGCGTGGTCCATTATTATATATTTTTAAATGGTGAAATGAGCATAGATGCATAAGCTATTACTCCCTCCTATTTTATATCTTCTTCCACATTGGTTTGGACCAATATTTAGTGGAGTGGTAATTTGTGGTAGAAAATGAAAGTAGGAGAGAGAATGTAGGGTTACATGTTATATTAAACACAGATGATAGAGAAATAAGGAAAGTTGAAGATCTTTGTGAATTTTCCGATTTAGGAAATGTAGAAGATGTTAGTGAAAAGGAGGGAGTACAAAAATGGCGTAAATTCTTGAAAACATCAGACATAATGAAAAAAAAAATCAATCATAGTACAACTGTCACAAAGTAGAAAGGTGAAATGATAGCACCCCAAGGGCATATACTTATTTTTGGTGCCAGACATTTAAAACCGAGATTACAACATGAAACGACTACACGAATGGTGATGAACCAATACATAACACCCATAAGCTTTGCTAAATTATTCTTAGAGGGGTCAGTATCTTGTTTGAAAGCTCCTCAATAGTGAGGTCGAAATTTATCCTGCCGATTCTCTATGTTTTAAACAGTCTCCTTGTAAACCTCCTGCTTCCAATCTTCCAATGCTGAGATTATTCCTACTTCTGCTACTAAACAGTTGTATTCTGAATTTGCTGAAATTGCCATTGGTTAGATAAAGTCAGTTGTCTTAGTTCTTGTGTTCACGTCTGTATACAGAAAGAGCGTATTATTCTTTCAGAAAAACATCTCCATGCATGCATACTCCTTATATTGCGGGGTTTATTTCAAACTAAATTAAAGATCACTTCAAAGGCAGAACAATCTCTTTAGTCTTGTTGCTCCATAACCTGAGGGTAACATTCTGAATGGACAGGAAAGAAGATATGTGGAGAATGAATAGTGGGAAGAATGTTAGTGATTAACAAAGGCAAAGGTCAGAATGGAAAGAAATGCACAAAATTCTATCCCCACAATAATCTTGTACATTTCCTCTCACTCTGCCCCTGCCTTTGTAATCACTATAATTAACAATTTCTCCAATACTCATTCTTCTTCTTTCTTATCTGCAGTTCATTGTAAAAAAAATCATTGGTAACTATGATGTTGGGTTCCTTTGATTGATGGTGACATGCTCATTTAATGTGTGTTATCGTAGTTTCCCTTTTCAGGATTAATTGATCATTTGAAAGTCTTAATCAAGTCCTAATCAAGAAGCGTTGGAAGATTTGCTACCCAAGATTTAGAGTCCTTTGTGTCAACAAATGAAGGTGAGGGAGTAAAGTACTTGTGATGCCAACGGCCAAAACTATTGTTATTCAAGCTAGAAACAGTTAGCTGGACTGTCACTTTGGTCTATAACACTTAAATGAGTCTTTCAATTTCGAAAACCATTCTTTTAGTATGTAAAGTGGCTGTTTCTTGCCTTTATTTTGAAAGATGTTTTCAGATTATTTTTGCTATAATGAAGGGCTGGTCTTTGGAAAAAAGATATGGTAATTTGCATTTCAAATGTTTTCCTCAAATGTGCTAAAACTTTCCTTTGGTTTTTAAAGACAAAGTTTGCTTCTTTCCTCTTTCATCTCAAGACTTGTCTTGTTATGATTGTTTTTTCTACTTTGTTTCTGAAAAACCAAAGCCTCTTAAGGAAAGATACAAATCCTCTTTTCCTTCTTTTGCTTCTTAGAAGTTTGCTCCTTTTAGTGCAAACATGGGAGAGTCAATACTTTTTATCACATGCCAAAACTTTGACATGAAAAACCTAGCTTGCTTCCTCTTGTTTGCTCCCTCTATAAAAGGAACACCTCCCTTCATACATAACCAAGACTTTTTTGAGAAATTATTTGAGTTTGCAAAAATCATTTCATGTTCAATGCGTTTCATTCTTTTGCAAAATCTTCTAAAGTCTTCAAGTGTTATAGTCATTACAACTGTTGCTTTAAGTATTATACTCTCTTACTTAGAATCGTTTGATCTTATAAGTTGTCCTTCTCAATTCTCTTGTGAATTAGTTTGAGAAAATTTGATCTTGTAAATATTCCAAGTTAGAGTGTCGAGTTCTTAGACGGAGTAGTTTTTGAACTCTTGTCGCAACCGGAGTAGGTTGTTGGTCTTTTTATTGTATGAGTTTTAAGTAGTCGGAGTAGATCACTTAATTAAATCAATAAAAAGAAGATTGGACGTAGGCCTTTAGATAGTTGGCCGAACCAATTCAAAATCGTTGTGTTGATCTCTCTTTACTTTAATTCCGCTGCAATTTAGTTACTTGCTCTTCATTTGCGTTTTTCTTTAACAACAGTCCTGAATACTGTTGTTTTTGGTCTGTAGCCTTACTTCACTGCTAAGACAATTAAACAACGGTCAGAACAACTGTTGTTTTCAGATTTCAGCGCTTCTCTTTAAACAACGTAATACACATCTAATTACTCTATTTATTTGATGTATTCGTTTGTTTCTCATATTGGCTATCAACTTACTTTAAATCAATAAAGCTTAAGTTGAAATTTTTAAATAGTACCTAATTCACCCCCTCCCCCTCTTAGGTACTTGGAATCTATAAACTCTTCAAGACTCATTATAGTAGTATGCCCCGCTGCTTTCACTGAATCATTACTTTTCATCATCGTCTTGATATGGCCACTAGGTTATTCCGTTCTTTCAAGAGAGGAAGAGGAATCAATACTCTTTAGATTCATACATTCTAATTTCGAACAAAATCACATGTTAGAAGATCATACTTTTGTTAAAATGAATTTCGAAGCACTAAAACCGTCGACCACCCCTTCCTGATGGATGTAAGATGTCTAATCGCTGCATCGAGCATTCGGGGAAGGTGACAGTGCAAGCCAAATGGCCTTAAACACAGATGCGACCATCTAATCATCACGTCTTCGACTGTATTTGAATTTAAAAGTGATTGGTATTATTTTAGGAGGGGATTCAAATCTTCAATTGATACTAAATTGAACAGGTCATTTTCGGAGGGGATTAACAAAACGAACATCAGAAATGACACTAATAATACTAAATTGAACAGGTCATTTTCGGAGGGGATTCAAATCTTCAATTGATTGGTGTTCTACACAGGCAGATTACCCACACACTCGAATAATGAAAAACAACAAAGACGAACAGAACACGCTTGAGAGGATTGACTTGAGTATATATTAAACTGCCTGCGTGCGATTTGCAGGCATTGCATAAAATATATATGTGACGCGACTGCTTGGAGTCAGTATTCAGGAACGAACCCATACTGAAAGGATTGACAGGAGTATTAAACAGCTTGCGACCGGCTGGGTTAGCATATAAACAAAGCCACGAGGCTACAGCTTGTAATCAGGATACAGAATCAACTTGATAGATACGGTATTATTTCGAAGAATCGTAAAGTTGACAATAATCCATTTTTTTATGGTTCTTTGCAATAATTCATCTGAATTTAATGTGTTTTGTTAAATGATTGTTTGCATATAAATTGAGATCTAAGAGCATACAATACAAGAGCAGAAGAGCAAAAAATAAACCACCTATCTTTCTCGAAAAATATCGATCAAAATGGCAAAAATCAATGTCGATATTAAATCAAAAGACATGATCAAACCTTTTTCAAAAACACCAAATCACCTTAAGACCCTGCAACTCTCCTTAATAGACCAGTTTGCACCTCCTGTCCACCCGCCGTGCATATTATTTTACCAAACTGAACTTAGCCACAATATTAACTCCGAAACTTCCACATTGCTCAAAAACTCGCTCTCTGAGACATTGGTTCAGTTCTACCCACTAGCCGGAAGGATTGAAGGCAACTTATCAATCAATTGCAATGATGAAGGTGTCGAGTACTATGAAGCCGATGTTTTAGAAAGCCTAGCAGAAGTTATAGCGAATCCAGATCCGGAGGAATTAATAAAGTTATTACCCTTTCCACCTCTAAGCACTAACAAGAGCATAGTAACCGCGGTCCAAGTGAACTACTTTTCTTGTAGCGGCATGGCTATAAGTATATGCATTTCGCATAAGATTGCTGATGCAGCAACCTCTGCCGCGTTTATTAACGCTTGGGCACTTAATGCCCGAGGTGTTTCTAATATTGATCAAACGAAATTAGTTTCATTTGATTCGGCATCATTTTTTCCTCCCATGGACCTGAATGGGATCTTTGACCCTGAAATTGCCATATGTAAAGAAAAGATTGTGACGAGGAGGCTAATTTTCGACAAGGAGAAGTTAGATGAGCTGAAAAGTCAATGTGATAATGAGGGACGACTAGAGAGTCCGGTGACAAGAATGTCTGTGGTTTCTGCCTTCATTTGGAAAAAGTTTATTAAGATTGCGAAGGCTAAGCCAACGCCCGTCAAGATTTTTGCTGCTTTGCAATTTGTAAACTTGAGGACAATAAAGAAGTCACCAATCCCACATAACTACTGTGGGAACCTTTTTCAGTCCACATTAGCGCATACCCCAGTCGAACCAGAAATAGAAAGTGCCGAGGCAGTAGGCAAGCTCAGAACGGCTGTGAAACAGATCGATACAGGTTATTTACCAAAGATCAAAACAGGAGAGTGTTTTAGGGAATTAGCAAAGTTCAATGAGATGGTTTCTCAAGGGGAAGCAGACAGTTGTGCATTTAGTAGCTGGATTAGATATCCATTGTATGATATTAATTTCGGGTGGGGTAAACCTCTATGGGTATCTACAACTACTTTACCATTCAAAAATATGGTATGTTTGTTACCCACAAAGTGCGGACAAGGAATCGAAGCTTGGATGAATGTGCTCGAACATGATTTTCGTATGCTTGAACAAGATCACGAGTTTCGTTCACTCGCAGTGCACAATAATATTCGAGCAAAACTGTAAGAAACTGATAGCAGAGTACCACCATAAGATAAGGAAAATTTAACATTTATCAAACTTCTTTATTCTTTATTGTCCTCAGGTTTACGAATTGCAAAGCACCAAAAATCTATGATAAAATTAATTCATTAACGAAACTAGATATGTCGGTGCAGTTTCGATGGGTGTTAAGCTAGTACATTTTAATCTTCAGTTTAACTATGTTGAATACATGTCTTTATTTCATCACAAACTTAATTTCTATAACCAACCTTGGCCTTTCCGTGCTTACAATTTTGCTTGCATATGGTGCGGTGTGAGTGAATTAATCTCGTGATCTTGATCAAGCATGGCAACATCTTGTTCGAGCACATTCACCCAAGCTTCGATTCCTTGTCTGCACTTTGTGCTCAATAAAACTACCGCGTTTTGGAATGGTATTGTAGTCGGAGATACCCAGACAGGTGTAAACCCACAAAAGTATACTTGACCTTCAGAAAAGTTCTTATAAGCTTCTTGTAATTCCAGAAGACACTGTCCTGTTTCGATCTCTTGTAAGAGACTCGTATTGATCTTTTTTGATGATGCCCTGAGCTTCTCTAATACCTCAGTGTAATCTGATTCGATTGGGGTGTGCATGAATGAGGTCCAGAAAAGGTTACCATACAATTTTCTGGGATAGGTGAGCTCCTTATCGTCCTCAAGTTCACAGCTTGGGTAGCACTGGACATTTTCGGGGGTTTTTGGTTAGCCCTCGCGATCTTCATAAGCTTGATCCATAAGAAGGCAGAAACTACCGCCACTCTTGACAAGGGACTCCCTTGTCGCCCGTCAACAGATTTCTTTTTCAGCTCGTCTAACTTCTCCTTGTTGAAAATTAGCCTCCTCGTTACAATCTTTTCTTTACAAATGGGACATTCATGGTCATAGATCCCATTTAGGTCCATGGGAGGTAAGAATCGAATGATGCCGAATCAAATGTAACCAATTTGTGATCATTATCAGAAACACCTCGAGCATTACAAGTCCAAGCGTTTACAAACGCAGAACTGGTTGCTCCATCAACAATCTTATGCGAAGCACACAGAGTTATAGCCATACCGCCACATGAAAAATGGTTCACTTGGACCGCAGTTACTAAGCTAATGTTACTAAGCTAATGTTATTGCTAACAGGTGCGCTGGGTGCGTAGGGTGATAGCCTTGTTAATTCCTCCGGATCTGGATTTGCTATAACTTCCGCCAGGCTGGCTAAAACATCAGCTTCGTAAAACTCCACCCCTTCATCGTTGCAGTCGATGGATGAATTACCTTCAACCCTTCCAGCTAGCGGGTAGAACTGAACCAATGTCTTGGATACCGCCACATGAAAAATGGTTCACTGGAGTTTTGTAATAGTATATCGAAGACAAGAGAACAGGAGGTGCAAGCTGGTCTATGAAGGTGAGTTGAAGAGTTTTGAGGTGATTCGGGGTTTCAGATAAAGGCTTGATCATGTCTTTTGATTTAATTTCGACTTGGAATTTTGCCATTTTGATCGATATTCTTGGGAGAAGCTAGATAGGCTGTTTTTTTGTTCTTTAGGCAATGTGTTGATCTTACTGTTGCCTATATCTCAACTTATATGCATACAATCATCTGAGAAAGTGTGAATGAAGTCAATGATTCTTCTTAGATAACACCATTTGCGATAATCAATAAGTCTCCTTTATGACGATAAAACGGAGTAAATGTGAGCCATTTACGATAAAATGAACCATTTTTTCATAAAAAAGTTACAAAACAATTTTCTAGGCTGTAACATTTTGTCGTTAAAATGGTCACGTTTCGTTGTTAAAATGCCACATTTTACCCCGTCTACAATGTAGACGAAAAGTGCTCGTCTACAATGAGAATTTGCGATGATGAAATAGTTTATTAGCATCACAGTGAATTGCAGTTTAATACTCTATTAAATTAGCATTGCTTGCAATAGTTGATGGATACCATGTGAGAAGCTTTGGTAAATGCATAATCACAAGCAATTTGCATTGTGTTAAGATAATCACAAATTCTTGTAGGCAGTTTCCATGTGCAGTCAGATTGCATCAACAATTCATTAAATGTTTTAGCATCAAACTCATCTATCTATATTTGTTATAGACTTGATCATGTTCAAGCATTTAATTCGTTGATCGGTCTACTGTCTATGATGATAGAATGATCATCATTCATGATTATTAATTATACTTGGTTTCAAGGATTAGAGTAGCTATTGTGTGAATGTCATATATGAAATCTCCTTTCCAATCATAATGATAGGGCGCCACCGGGTGGCACCCAATTTCAGTATCACTCTCCCGTGGCACCCAATTTCAGTATCACTCCCTCACACGCACCATTTATTTTAGGGGTTACACTTATTGCATGGGAGAGGGTGACGCCGAGATTGGGTGCATCTGGTGGTATCGAGTCATTTTCCAATCAACCATAATCTATGAGAAGTTTTAAGTAGAAACGAGATTGTTTGTACCCAAAGAAGTTCAAACGTGATTGCGAAAGTTACAAGCATACAAGGGATCAGTTTTAACACCTCAATTACAAACCCTAAAATCCCTAAATCACACAAATAAAAGTTAAACATACTACACATATCCATAACTAATTAATTCACTTCTAAAGAGGCAAAAGAAAAACTAATAGGGATGCATTTACATATAGTCAAGTCCAAGTGCCTTCAAAGAGGGGTGCAGTAGGAACACAATCAGGCCCGAACATCTTGACCAAATCCGAGCACTCAGGGTTAGGTTCCTCGGTTTCTGGCTTAAGCTCCAAGCCCAATTCCTCCTCTATATCGTCAGAAGCGGATATAAGCAGAAATTCGCACCCTTCATAATTCAGAAAATCGGTTGGATCATCCGGCCCAAACCGTTTTTGTCCAAATCGACCCTGAAGGTGGGCTGGAAAGACAGCTTTCCGCTTGCTCTGCACCCCTCTGAAATCTGACTGCGACCCGCCTTGCTCGGGATTCTTTATCTGTATAATGAAGGAACCCCCGCGCTCAATGTTCAGCTCGCCCTGAGGCACGTTCTTTGCGTCTTTGGGAGGAAGTTCTAGCTTGTACACTAGATGAGTGTGCATTCTGTTTTCTGAGTATTTGTGCCTTAAGATGCGGTACACACCTTCCCCTAGCGCTCGTGCCTTGGGGTTTTTCCGATGTCCCCTCGTCTTTGTATCATATTCTTCTGTATTTAGGGCAGCACATTGTTTTATGGAAGCGACCACAGAAAATTACTGTATAAAAGTTGTTGCGAAAAATTGCAGTAGTTTTACTATGCCATTGTGTCGTAAATTGCTCGATTTCCTCTGGTGCTGAGTATCAGCTACTAGAAGTCTGACCCTTACAGTTTCTGATCTTATTGTTTGAAAATTTTATAATTTATCATTCATTTGATTTCTTGGTTTTAGGTAGTTTCTGTTATTATCATACAGTCAGGGTGGCCGCAAAAACATGTTACTCTGACAAGTCACTGCATAAGGCACACTGATGAGTGGCTTAAGCAAGTATGCAAAACGATAAACAAACGAGTAAAATACATAACAACGTACGGATTTTGCAAGACTACATGTAAATACCCCTAGCATCATTACATACGGCTATACAAGAATCGAGTGAACATACCTTCTTGAAGAGCATCTCTGACGTCGTTGATCTTTGTAGTAACCATCTCAACGAAACCGAAAAAAGGTAGACTCTTTTTAGTAGGATCAGGGAGAGCCTTCTTTCCCATGACAATTAATCTCAGCAAAGCTTCCTTTTCTATATTCACCTCCTGCAACATTCGAACAATTCCAACCAGGTCTATTATACTCGAAAGTCGAAACAACCATGCAATTTTAGTATATCACATTAATGTAATATGTCCCTTACTTTCATTTACTCCCTTCGTCCCATTCAGTTGGTTTACCTTTGATTGAAATATCTCTCATCTTTTATAAGAAATAAAAAAGGTAAACAAAACAAATGATTAAGACAGAGGAAGTAAATGTTAGTATAAGAGGCCAAAAGGGTTTCAAATCACCCAACATTATAATGTTGAGATTGGTTGCAGCACCTTTAGTCCATGCCCTCCTTCCGGGTGCTCTTTAAGGCGCTTATCTTCGTCGTCATCAAGACTATGACTCGAACCAGGAGTAGAAAGTCCAGACTTAGCTCCTTCCTTGCCAGAGTCAGGGGACTGTTTCTGCTCCACTGCTTTTTCACCTGATTCCGGGCGTAAAATGATGTATAGCCGTTGCACGTCATCTGCACTATGAACTTCTTCTCTGTTTACTTTCGGGCGGTAAAAGAAAAATATCTCCCCTCTTTCCTGTTGATTAAAAAACTCTTGCTATAAGGTTGAAAAAAAAAAAAGATAGGAACTAACCCCCTTTATTCAATTTTACTTTACGCAATCTGCAAGACGAGACATTATTGACCAGATTTTCTATAATACTATAGCATACACGAGTTACGAATATATTTTCATTATAATCTTTAAGACAAATTTCAATGCATCTGACAATAATTTTCTACTAAATATGAACTAAATTATTACTCCGTATAATACTTGCAATCGAATTTAAAAATTTTGATTTTAACGAAGCCAAATGGGGTGGGTGACTCAAAGAGAGCACATAGTTTGGTACTTTGGCTACACTATATGTCGTTTCCACTTCAAAATGAAGTGTTTCGTACCAGAATCTATGTAGATTAAACTTCCAGTCGGTCGGTAATTTACCGACTATAGTAAATTTACCGACTGAATTCAGTCGGTACTAAAATATTGCCGTCGGTATCCAGACCTGTTTCTAGTAGTGTACTCATGAACCAATACGGAGTACATACAATTGTGAATAGCTGCCACTTTTCTAACTCCACGTACTTATTAATTAGAATATTAAGCTTAAACTCGGAACGTTAAAGACACTTATGTTCAAATGTTCAATTACTTCAATGTTGTTCCGTTTCGGTCCAAATATTGCTAGGTAGTCTTAGTAACCTCAATGTGCTTTCAAGAAATCAATAAATGTGATTAAATAAGCAAATTGTAACACCTAAAATCTTGACCTATAAAATGGTGTGACTTATGACCATCTATACTCATCCAAACAACTTCATCTCTTAGTCCAATACAACAAATCCAACTAAACCAAAAAAGATACTAGAAATCCGACAAAACCGAAAAGATGGATAGCTCTATGATGAAGTTTGTAGGAGTAATGGCCATTGTGTTATTTTCTTGTTCAATTATCGGGTCGGATGCTAGTAAATCTTTCGAGCATCCTAGCCCTAGAGACCCATGGTTCAATTTGCCACTACCACCACAACCACGACCTGGGTTTTACAAGTTTTTAGGGGATTGCATCGATAAAACAACCCGAGAGTGCGGATTCAAGATGTTTGATGCGATCTTCAACTACAAAGACAACGTTGATAGGCATTGTTGTGAGAAAATTGTAAAGGCGTCGTACCTTTGCAATCGTTCTTTGCAATATATTCTTGGCCAATTTGACAAGTTCAAGTATGATGCCGCTTTTATTTCCGATAGAAGCAACATTGTGTACAAGAATTGCGAGAAATCGCTCAAAGACGAGATTATTGCATAGAGTTTAATAGTAAATTATACCAATAAATTTTGATTTTGGATCGTGGTTCTAAATTAAAAATCATATTTATTCTAAATTTCATTATTACTGAATTCTCTTGAGTAATTGTTTTGTCATGTTCCTCTTATAATTCTGAGATGTAATGCAACTAATTATAATCTTACCATAATCCACTATCCTCAATATTTTCTTAAGTTTTCAAAAGGTTTCCTATTTCTATTTATAGTTGTAGTTTTTCCAACGTGTGTTCTAAGGGTGAGAATCCTCTGTCCCACTTTTATGTCTCATTCTGTGTGTCACATCACTTGCCGCAAATAAAAAATACTCCATATACAATAAATATGCTAATGTGTGTCAAAATGTGTATGGAGTGGAACACATAATGGGACAACAAATGGGACACAGGATCCTTACCGGTGTTATAAGGGCACACGATATATGAATTCTTATCATGTGCTCTTAGGACACACGTTAAGAAACCGTTAATAGTAAAAGTAAAGTACCTCATGTAGTGCAACCGACTACCGACCGATCAATCGAATAATTACGAACTTCATTCCATAAGTAACTCGACACTTTGGCTATCTTACCAAATGGTTATTTAATGGCAATACTCCGAACTATATAGGTGCTGCTCAAAATACTCCAACTCTTGTTTAACTACCAATAGAACCAACTAATATCACCTTTCGCTTTTATTACTCTATGGCGACCGGCAACCTGCTAAGCAAGTAAATAAAATTTTAACACTCCTTTAACCCCTTGTCTTTTCATTTGGCTGTTAAAATTCTTCCAACACCATTAAACCCCTCAAGCCCTCATAATTTGCCTGTTTAACACAGGAAAGTTATCCATTTCCTCCAACCCCATCAATTTGAGAATTGAAAAAAAAACACCCAAAAATCAAATCAAAAGAAGCCATTGAAAGCTACTGGAAACCAACGAAACAACAACGTTATTACACCCAATAACTCAAAACGTAAATCATAACAAAGTTTTCCTTTAATAAACCTCTCAATTCAATTTTAATCAAAGTTCAGTATCAATTTGCTTGTGAAATAATTTAAATTGATTGTTTCCTCCAAATTGTCATAATCGTTCAATTCAATTCAATTGAACAACATCAACACCATCTTGCTAATGAGTTTACTAGTTCACAAGCATCGAGGTAGTCACAGACGCCGAAGCTCGATTATCGGCGAACTCTTAGACAAAACCAGCAGGGAAGACGTGGTTCCGAGTTTGTTCCTATTGTCGCCTTGTGAACATTTGTCAATTTGAAAAGAAAAAAAGAAAAAGATGAAGATGAAGATGCCTGAATCTCTTAGATGTATGCTCATGAGGAGAGCTCAAATAATTAGAATCCATTAATTGATTGTAAAACAACAAAAAGTTATGATCTATGATTGTAAAAGACTATGATGATCACTAATTTGAAACAACCCCATTTTGTTTCGCAGATCTTGCTGTTTTTAGGCGAAAATCTCAAATACCCACATCACAATTTACCCACTTTCCCTCCAAAATTCATCAAAAATTAAATCTTTTGATAAAAAAAATTGGATTTATTTTGCAATATAGTGGGCTTTGAATGCTGTGTTTCATATATTTACAATAAATAAGAATGTTTGATCTGGGTATAGCTAACAAAAAGTAAGAGAAAAAAATGACCAATTCTATTTTTTACTGGTTGTCAAAATGAGGGAAGTGGTTATAAAAGAAATTTACTGGTAAAATGGAAAGGGAAGAAGACGATGAAGATGAAGATTATAAAAGAAAGGTGGGGTCCATGTTATTTTTTACTTGCTACTCCACGTTAACAAATGACCAATTCTATTGAAATGGAATGAGGGTAAAAGTTGGTTTTATTCGTAGTTAAACAAGAGTTTGTAGTATTTTGAACAGCACCTTTATACTTCAGAGTATTGATATTAAATAACCCCTTACCAAATAGTCAAATACTCCCCCTATCTCAGTGAATAATTACACTTACTTTATTTTGTGAGGGAAAAATAAAATAAGTGTAAATTATTGTCTCCGACGGAGGGAGTACCAAATAATTTGAATTATAAGTTTATAAATCTATTGGTTTTTCTAGGAAAAAGGATTATACATACAAATGTACAACAACACTAATTTGTGAATAAATAATCGAGTTGCATATTATACATCCGATGTACTACTACCTGTTTTGAAAGACGATAATATCTCAAGATATTATCGTCTCAAGTATATTGTTTTCTTGTACGATAAGTAGTAAATATTCTAGTCTAATTGTTGATTATTTTTCCCTTAATTGTAGAGATTAGTTCCTAGAATATAGCTTAGTTAAGATCTTGTAATTAGTATATATGTACTCCCTTCATACGTTTCTAATTCAATGAAATCAATCCCTTAACCAACTTCTCAGTTTCATTGTTTATCATGTTTTATAGTTTATAAGCAGTTTAACTATAAAGTTTCTAGATTCATTCACTTCAACATTAAACTCAAAAATTAAAATAAAACTCAAAAACATTAGATAAAATCGTAGTTAAATTTTAGTTTTGACGAGAAAAAAATTAAAATCTAACTTATAATAAAATTTAATAAGCTCAGGAAAAATACATACTCAAAAAAAATTGAGTAATAAGCTCAGAAAAAATACAAATATGCTCAAAAATAAATACAGTTTGAGAGGTACTACATCCGATATATGTTCCTTTTTCTCATTTATTAGTAATAAAAAAAAGTTGTCCAACTTACACCCATCCAATTATTTGTTTATTCATTTATTATTTGTGACAGATATTTTTTTGAAACAAAGATCAGTTCATTAATAAAATGTCAAACCGCACCCACAAAGGTTATGTAAAATCTAAAACAATTCAAATAGAAGCCAAAACATGTGATATCAAAACATGGTATAACGATTCAGGCATTCAGCTCATCCTTATATCGCTCTCTTCATTAGCATTTATTATTTGTGAAAGATATTTTAATTAATAATAAACAAATTATCGAGACAGAAAGAGTACACGATATATATACAACGAGAGGAAATTATATTATGAAAATGATAGATTAAGAAAAACCTGAATTTCGACTTGAGGGTCACTTCTAGTCTTTACTTCTTCACCTTGTCCCATTTTTTTGTTCTTGCTGCGAATTAGAACTACACTTGACCGAAAGATTTGAAAATAGATTTTCGCATTGCAGTGAAGGACACTTGTTGGCATGTTGTTACCAGCAACAATGTACGTGTCACCCTTTGTGAACTTAATGTTTCGTGGTTTGTAAAAGTGGCAATTGACCCTCTCAGACTTGGTAAATGCGTTATTTAATTCGGTTTTACATCGGGTTAATCAACTCGATTTAGATCGGGTTGACATAAGTTTCAATTTTAGTTGATTTCGATCGATTTATTTCGGTTAGCTACTTTTATCGGTTAGTGCTTTTTTGAGTCAATTGGGGTTTAGATTGGGTCAATGCCTAGAAATGGTGAAATTAAGTTCCTTATATTTCATCTAATACGAAGTAGTAATTAAGGCCCGTAACTTAAATAAGAATGATATTGACTCCGTTTCATTGAAATTTCACCAAAATGTAATTTAATATTGATGTTATATACTTATCAAAATTGTTTAATAATTTTCATTTTATTGATTACTAAACAACTAGTATAGATCCCGCGCCACTGCGCGGTCTATATAGAGTTTTATTTTTTAAGTTATTATTTAAATCA
>JAYMSF010000651.1:0-14612 GCA_036897335.1 Silene vulgaris | reverse complement strand
CTAAGCATACCTTGTAAGATCGAAAGCCTCAAGGCTTGCTAGACTATTATTCAACCCTCGTCGTAAGATCGAAAGCCTCGATCGAGGGTTAGACCGTGTTTAAGACTAGTAGGGAGGTTAGGGTGGATGACAGACAACGTACATGCTGCATCCGATGGAGCATGAGCCCCCTACACCAAGACAAACGAACTCTACAGTCACACGAGCGACGGATCAACAAACCCAACTTGTACACAAACCACATCAAAGGATTCTCCTCGATCAATCTTCTGTCCATAAATGCTATAAGCATATAATATCCCACTTTGCTCAAAATTCGTCATCCTAAAAGAAGTCTCTCACCATCTTAGGTGTTGATCTCCATATATTGTACTACTACAATATTGAGGGTGACCACTCTATCAACCCAACAAGGGCACCCCAAAAGGGTGAAAATCCGTAGGTCTAACTTAAGACCGTCTTAAATAAAGATAGCTCACTACCGTTTGTTTTTCATTTTGACCTTTATTTAATTCGGTTCTATGAGAGCCTTCTTAAATTAAGACGGCTTAAATGAGAATTGGTGAAAATTATAAGAACTACAATCCAATAATTTTCGTTTAAGTATCAAACCTCCAAAACCTGTCGATCTCCATCTCAATCATATCAAGCTAAAATCAGAATGATCAATTAGCAAGTTAGGACAGCCTGTGATAGCTGTGGCTGTGCCGAAAATGGCGCCATCAAAGGTGCTTGCAAACATAACCCGAAGATGGTGCTGTTGAAAGGGTCCCATCAAAGGTGATGGTGATGAAGTTACTTTGTTAGCATTTGGGTTGTGAGTGTCAGTATGAAGGGGCAAGTGATGAGTGGGTTAGAGATGATGGAGAGTTAGTGACTGAGACATAATACATGGGATGATTGGCAACGACCTAGCTATGATGAAGATAATTCACAACTCAGACCATAGAGTCTCAATACCCGCACCAAACATCCGACTCAGCCCACATAGGAAGTTATTATTCATTGTGCAAGTTACTATTCATTGATGAATAGTAATATGGGTGCTCCTATATTTTAGAAAGGTGTTAGATGTAAGCATAACTATTCAATATGTTAACATTTAAACAACATCACTCGCCATGTTTACGTTAATTCTGGATTGTTCTTATATTGTAACGTAGAAGTAGACAATGAAGATAAGCATGCATGTAGGTGAATGGTTTTATTTTTGTCGAAAGAAAGGTACAAACTGAAAATGAAGACTGAATGTGTGGAGTTCAAACAAGTGCATAGGGAATGTAATATTAGATAATTGTTTATTTGTAAATTTGCATCGACAAGGCAAGATTTTTTAATTTTTTAATTAGAAATGTCACTTCAAATCCAGGCTACTATTGCCTATGTAGCCCCTACAAACAAATTGCACATGATCCATTCATACCATTTTCACACAATATGGTATTATTCTACCCGTCTTAACATCCGTCTTATGTAAGACTTATTGGGAAGAAAATAGGAAAGAACTTCACAGTTCCCACTAAGCACAAATAGGAAATAGGGAAGAACATGTAAACTAGGAGGGAGTATATCATTTTGAAATTCATTATTATTGAAAAAGGTTTAAAATTAGTGACAAAATTACCAAATTATTAAGGATAGTATCCAAACTCAATACCAACAGCGGGTGACGCTGTCTCATGAAAAAGGTACTCCTTTCGTCTTGTTTAATAGTTGTCCTTTGGTTTTGACACACAGACCGAAGAAATATGAGAGGGCCAATTGAGTGTAAATGACCAAATTGTTCATCAAGTTCATTCTTAAAATAAATTTATTAACAATTGGCTAAGATAGACGAAAAGGGAATATATAAAATTAGGTAATTGCTAAATCCCGCGCATCAATTTACTCAATCCCGCGCAATTTTTTCCGTTAATTCCGAGTATACCCCTCTCATTTCTCACTCCACGAAAAGGAAAACAAGAGAAAATTAAAAATCCAAAAAAGGAGATATAGCTCTCTACCGGCAACTTCCCCCACCACCTGCCCAGTGACGTCGACCACCTCTCCACACTCCCATAGTCCCATCCCTGAGTCGACGCCGCCATAACCTCTGCAATCACACGCCACACAGCCGCGATAATGATTTGATTGTCGGGAATGGGGTACGTCACTAACCCGCAGCCAGACCACCACCGACTCGACGCGCAGGTACAAGGGAGAGGAGTTGGGTCTACGAGTAGGGGCTGGGGACGGGGGTGCGCTCGATGACAAGACGGCGATAGTTAGGCCCACAGACCACCGGCGATGACTCGATCGCATATACCATCAGTACGACGGGCAGAAATGAATTAGGGACGGGGTTGGGTAGATGTGCGGGACGGCGATGCGATCGACGACTCGACGGCGCGAGGATGAGCAAGGGCAAATGGGGCTGCTGGTGAGGGTGGTCAGGTTGTCGGAGAAGAGGCTGGTAGTTAGGAGTTTAGAGTTTTCCTTTTTTTTTTTTTTTTAAAAGGAAGGGTAGGATGGGAAAAAATTGACAAAATGTGCGGGCTTGAGTAAATTAGTGCGCGGGATTTAGCAAGTCCCAAAAATTAATGAGAAAATGACCAATAAGTTGTAGATTGGTCTGAAATAGAAGGCGTTAAAAAAGACATAAAAGAAGCGGTAGTTGTGGTGGAGAGTTGGAAGGAAAATCGCATGAAGAAACAACAAGAGCGTCATATCCGCATAGCAGTATAGTATGACACTAATTCCCTTGTAACTGTGCAATACTGTCTGTCATACAAACATTGAAGTTTACAGAGATGGAGTTGTTACAATGTTCTTCAACCCATCATCTTCATCATCTTCATCTCCCTAATTCCCTTTTTCCCAACCCCAGATTATCTGTTGTTATTACTAATAGAAGAAATACTCAGTTTCCCACCTTGTCTAAACCCAAGTCTTTCAGACCTTTCTTTATCAAGGTATCCCCTTTTCTTACTTTTCTTTTTACTTATTATTATGCAATTTCAAAACCCTCTAGTGCTTGTTTTTATGCTGGCTTTTAATTACTCTCTCCGTCCCGGTCATTTTGTTTACCTTTGGTTTTCGAGCAAAGACCCAGTAAAAGGAGATGACCCATTATTTGATGACAAGTGGACAAAATTGAGCGTGGAATATCAAATTGTTCATCAAAAGCATACCCAAAATAGAAAGGTAAACAATTGACTTAGACAACCAAAAATGGAATAGGGAACAAATGACCGGAACGGAGGGAGTAATTAATTATGTTTGAAAATTCTTATGTTGGAAATTCTGTTAATTTCAATTGAAATACGTATAATTCAGTTACTTGTGTTTTGTTAGTGGCTAAGATATTGTAGTAAGACGATAGGGGGAGATTATGCTTGGCGGTTATCAGTCATTTTGTCATCCTGAATCACTGTACTGTGTAATGTGTTGGTGTTTGGGAGTTTGGGTAAATTGCCTTTGAATCACTGTGTAATGTTGTTGATGTTTTTGTGGCAAACGCTGACAGGCTAGTGCACAAGTCGGAGCTGCTGATTCTGATCCAACTGTAAATAAAGTCTCAGAATTTAGAGATGCCTTTTGGAGATTCCTAAGACCCCATACTATTCGCGGAACTGCTTTAGGTTCATGGTCAGTTTTCCCCATGCTTATCGACTGCCTAATCATTCTTTCTTTATCACCTGGTATTAGCTATCCTTAACTACTTTGCTTTATAATTTTTGACAGTGCTTTGGTGGTTAGAGCATTGATCGAGAACCCCAATTTGATAAGGTGGTCTTTAGTGCTCAAGGCAGCTTCTGGTCTCGTTGCTCTCATATGCGGGAATGGTTATATTGTGGGCATCAATCAGATCTACGATATTGGTATTGATAAGTATGCCATTGCAATTTTCAGATTATTCCCTTAATAATATATATATTCATGTCATGTTTAAAACGCCAGCAGCAAGGATGCACAAACATTCAAGTCTTAAGCATCTGCTCTTTTTCTTAAAACTTCATTCCTTCTTGACTTGTTAGCTGTTTGGCAATCGGAATTCTCTATGTAATTGTGTGTGATTCTGGCTTCTAAAAAAAAATTTTTTTTTGTTTGGCCTACTGCCTACTACTGCTTATCATGCTGTTGCTACTGCTATGGTCTATAAGCTCCTTCATTTGGGCAAATATCATGGTTTATGTAATTCTATTTCACCTAGTCCTCTTTTTTCATGCATCAATAACTCCCAACATATTTAAAAATCGTCATTTCATACTTTTACACTCTTCCAAAGATCATAGATGCTATGAAATTGAGACAATCTATCAAAGAATTGATGTGGATTATGATTATCTTTATTTGGATTGAGGAAATGTCTTTTGAAATTGTTTCTTGTCAGACCTATCCAGATCTAAGATTCTGTTTTAATGTTTCAAAGAAAATAGCTGATTTTGTAATGTACCCCCTCTCATCCTTTAGATTTACAATTTTTCAAAATATGTGAGGACAATTTTGTTTTTGAATAATGCAAATCAAAGAATGAGAGGGAGTAGCATAAATCGTACATGTGAGACCATTAGTCCATAACTTGTATGGTCAAACTGTCTAATGCTCCCTCAAACCGTCCAACTCAACAAGTTGTTTACACTTTTATTCTTTTGTGAGGAGTATATTAATTAAATGTAAACAATCTGTTTAGTCAGAGGGAGTACAACTTTGAGTTGGTTGGATTATGTCAGCTAACAACTTACACATGATAGCCGACTTTTCCCTCCTTTTCTTTTCTGGCCTTTTACATACACTTGAATCGATTTCCTAGACATTATATAGTGGAGAGTAAAACTGATTAGTATGTTTTTTTTATGTAACTGCAGGGTGAACAAACCTTATTTACCTATAGCAGCCGGCGATCTTTCAGTTAAATCTGCATGGCTATTAGTTGTCATGTTTGCTGTTGCTGGACTTTCGATCGTAGCAACAAATTATGGATCTTTCATCACTTCACTATACTCCTTGGGGTTGTTTCTCGGAACTATCTATTCTGTTCCGCCATTTAGAATGAAGAGATTTCCTGTTGTAGCTTTTCTCATAATTGCAACGGTATGAATTTATCTAGCTTGGCATTGTGTCTGGTTTGGGAAGTCTGTTTATGTGCCAAGTCTCTGAAAACCTGTATCTATTTTGTAATATATTGTCGAACATGGTTACTCAGACATGGGTTTGTTCATCTGGATACTTGATCTTAGTTTTAGCTACAAAAAGGGCTAATAATCTTAAAACGGCTGAGACTGTTTCAAGTGGTTTCTAGGGACAGCTTAGTTGTTGTGAGCAAGACGTTTGCATGTTTGAACCTCAAAAGAGGCGTCATTAGTTGTCTTAGCAAATTAGTTTTTCTTGCAGTTTGTGTCTTTTATTTTTGCACTTCCAAGTAACTTCTCTCTTTTCAATTTTTTTCAAGCCACCGAGTCACAATTACGATTTTCTCTTTATTTTACCAAGCATTTAATTCATCTGTGGCAACTTGGTTACTCAGCTAATTCGCAAATATAGATTAAATAATCACAGGGTAGGTTCTAATCAGTGGATTAATCATTCAAAAATCTGATTTTTTAAATGCAATGTTAGTGCATTGAATTTTGTTGTTGTTTCTGAGGGTTAGTTATGACCAGCTACTTCCACGGGCAATTTTGCTTATTCCACGGGAACTGGCCGTTGGAAGATGTGAAGCCCTCTCAACATTTGTGTTATAATTCCGTGTGGAGCAACATAAATGGCTTTGGCATTAGTGTTGCCTTTAGTCATTACCGCTTTAATTTCTAGATAGTCACCTATCTAAAAAATAGATGAAGTGTATTTTTTCTTTGCCCTTTTGTCTTAAGTACTTAATTACTCATTAAATTGACCCATGTTAAAAATATGTGAGAACAGTTTCATACAATGGGCAATTTTAAAGAATAGGAGGGAAAAATAGTGATTTATTCATTTATCCTTGATTTATCATTGCTCATTACTTAAAATGGTCAATTCGCCATTGTGTTTTCTCATTCTCGTAGATGCTACTTTTGATGGGTATTTATGTCTTCACTGAGTGACTTAGGTGAATGTAGTTATAGAATGACATGTTTGATTAGTAAAGTATTTATAAACTATTTCATAGTTAATTCAACTTATACTAGTTCTTGAGACACTTCTGTGGATTAACCCTTTCCAGAATCACTTTTAGCTTTTTTTGTTCATGAAATTGTTTTCATTGTTATACAATTGATACAGACTAATCTTTCAGGTTCGTGGATTTCTTCTCAATTTTGGTGTATACTATGCCACGAGGGCAGCACTTGGGCTTCCATTTGAGTGGAGGTGAGTTATCAATTCTTTTCCCCAAAATAGAATGTATAGTAGAGAACTAGAGATTAAGCTTTTAATCTTTAATGATGGATTGATGGCTTTGGTATACTGATTCTATGTGGTCAATGCGTAGGGCCTTCACTGAATCCTTGAAATTCGAATTGTACTGTGAAATGTGTTTACCCGTGTTGTCAGCTCTTTGTTTTCAAGATTCAGATTTCCCATTACACGTCCAAGACTTGCAAATATTTATTTCACACTTATACTACATAAGCTTTTGGCCACTTTCACAGCTATTTTCTTCGTTGTTAAATACTTAAATCTAAACTAGAAGTGCAATTTTCTATTTTTAATGGTGCCAAAGACACACTAGACTTTCGTTATGGGACTTGGAATACTCTTTACGCTATATAGTGAAGTAGAAGGGAGTCGATACATTGTTACAACACAATTTTCATTGTGGATTATGCGGAAAAGTTTCTCCGTGCTTTAAGGCCTTTAACCCAATGGTTCCGCCCCCTTATCCAGCCGCAAGCCTGAAACGGTCCATTAGGGTTGGAACCAAAGTTCTTTAATCAAATTGATATATGATTTTTACCTTCCAATTTTACATCTATATCACTAGTTGTGCATGTTCCTGTAATTCTCTTAAATGGTTCTTGTTAGCCAACTCCAAAATCTTTTAGGGTTGAGGCTTGTTGTTCTCACAGTATTAAATCTCAGATTGACGCTTGATCTTGGAAATGCCTAGCGCGGCCTACTATCGGTTGTTTCGCTATTAATACGGTCAATAACCTCAATATCAGCTCAATATGTGCTCGCGATAAACTTCGAAGCCTTGATTATCGGTTGTGTTTCAGTATCGCGGATGATATTTTAAATCGTGCTTGTTGGGGCTGCTGTAGACTCCATTACAACTCAAATCACTATTTTATGTGCAGTTATCCTGTGGTTTTCATCACGACTTTTGTGACATTGTTCGCATTGGTCATTGCCATAACAAAAGATCTCCCTGATGTAGAAGGTGATATGAAGTAAGTTCGTACTTAGCCTTCTCATTATCAATTGTCTTTATCCAGTGATCTTTTTATCACCACCTACATTTTCCTTAGTGCACTCACTTATTTATAAAAAGGTTTGAAATTTATTTGAAGAATTAGTGATTTAATACCTCTGGAAGTAGTTAAATCAAGTACATGTCATTCTTCTTTTATAGGTATCAGATATCAACCTTGGCGACAAAGCTCGGGGTTAAGAAGATTGCATTGCTTGGTACTGGGCTTTTACTAGTAAATTACATTGGCTCTATATTTGCAGCTGTTTACATGCCTCAGGTAAATATACTTTTTGGAAGTTATTGATAGCTGATTACTAGTTCATGAAACTTTGGCTTCCAGATATCGGTATCGATGATAGACATCTGAATCTCAAACATGACTACAATGACTGTTTTACAGGCTTTTAGACGAAGTTTGATGATTCCTGCACACACCATATTGGCATCGTGCCTGATTTTTCAGGTGTGCACTTGTTATGTTTTTTTGATGATGTGACACAGATATCGTGTTTGCTAGAAATGAAAGAACGCATACTCCCTCCAACATTTTAAACCTCCCAACCCTTGTTTTTGCAGTGTTTATATGACTACCTTTTCTTTTAAAAAATTAAAATAAAAATGATCAAAAACTCGTTCACTGGGATCAGGAGAAGAAAAGGAAATGAGTATACTTCTATTATTTGTATCCAAGATATGTATTATATTGTGTTAAAATTTTACATTGGAAGGTTTCAAAGAATCTAAGGGAGTAAAATATTTCATATATTGGTCATTTGCGGTTTTTTATTATCGTCATGCTTCATTAGCAAAATTCTTTGGTTGTCAACTTGCTTATGGTTCTCCTCTGCCTTTGATTGACTTAAGATTGTCTTCTGCTCTTATTTGGGTAGACATATGGTATACTTGTATAGTTTTATTTTGTTAGATATCATGCTGAGCATTTCTTACATTGTTTAAAACAAGGAAATAAAGTCTTGTAAGACGGTAACCATTAATTCAAATTCTGGACTCGTCTTTTTGTTTACTTTTTTTGTTATGATTTCAGGCATGGTTGCTAGAACAAGCTAAATACTCCAAGGTAATACTGCTCATTGTAATGGCATGTTTCTTGTTATGTGAGTGCGTAATCTTTTTTTGCCAAACTAGTGGCCACCCTGTTGAGCCATATTGAAGTGAAACTAGTCATTGACATTAATAGGTTGTCGATGTACTCATTTTGGTCCCGTCATTCAGCATGGGCACGGAGCTTCTGACTTTGTGGAGTAATAGTATTGCTAGTGTATTTTTTTTTTTCGGGGAGGGGGGTGAAGGGTTCTAGAGATGTTTAAAACAATTTCAAACCCTAGTAAGAAACATATGCATATTAAGATCAAAATTAAGCAATCAAGAGTAATCAAATAACCTCCCTGCGGAATTGAGGGAATAATAATCGAAGATAATTAGAAGCAGGTTTTTTTATTTGGTCTGAAGGCATCTAACATTTAGGCCATATGCAAAAAAAGGCACCTACAGTTCGGATCCTTGCATATAAATTTGGGAGAGAAAGTTTAGTCAAATTTTGTTTAGTTCCAGTTTGTTTCCTTTTGCCTAAAGCAGGATGAAAATGGTTTTTACACAGTTGCATGATCATGTACATTGTCATTTTGCAGGATTCAATCACAAGCTTCTACAGGTTTATTTGGAACCTGTTTTATGCCGAGTATATCATATTTCCTTTCCTGTAAAAGTAGACAATAGTATGGATACATGTACGTGTTACTGATTCGGCTTTTGTATCCATTTTTGCTATCTGATTGGTCAATTTCCAGTTGAGGAATCTCGACGTTCATCTTCCCATTTCTCCTTGTCAATTATACCAACGTATAAAGCTGGAAACACATTACCCGATCTTATGTATATATTACTAGATGTCTCTATGTTTTTCTAATCAGACACCACATAACATTATTGTTATGGTATTTGGATATGGATGTTAGACCTGGTTATATATCCTATAGTATCCGACTCGCCATGTCTTAAATGTGAGAATGGGAACCCTCCAAAAATGAGATACAGTTACAGGGATACGCCTTCAAAACAGAAACTACAAATGTGAAATATCAAGAGCTTTTAAAGTGAAAAGGAGAGGTGTCGGAGGCATTAGTTTAAAAACTGTCAAAAATCATACTACATGTTTCTCAGTGTCTCTTCCGCGTTAAGAAGTGGCATATTAATCCGATACCTCTAATTCAGGGGTGTCATATCGAACACAGGTGTTACCCCAAAAGTGTAGAATTTAAACCAATGTAAAATTAGAGGTACTTTCAAGCCTCGTCATTTCTGCTCTTAAGATGCGCATGAGTCTTCCAATACTACATTTGTATTATCCGGACAAAGGTTACTTCTGCTTGGAGTTCTTCCTTTCCACAAACCAGATGAACTCGACATCTTGGGGCTAACGTCCGTGCTTCGAGGAGAAGAGGCACTGCTGCTGCTACTCTTGGGAGACAAATGGACTTGCTCCAACACCTGAAATTGTAGTCTTGAAGGATAGTCTCTAACGCACCCTATTCGAGGGCCTGCCCCAGTAGTCCACCTAAAACCCAAATGCTCGCCCAATTGGTAAGATTTAGTTCTTCTATGGGAGTTAATCCTTTTCAAAATCGTTTCTTGAGGGATCGGCTCTTCATAGTCGAATTCGTTGAGCCTTTGAAATATGTTAAGTTTAGGATATATGAAATCATCTTCTGATAAAAGCGAGTCTTCAGCTGTTTCATAGCCATCAGAGGAGGAGAGGTCATCTTCTTCGATATTATCTTCCGGACTAGGTTCTGGTGGTGGTTGTGGTGTCTTGAATTCTTCCTCGACCATTTCGGTTGGTATACTAAGGCGGGCAATCTTTGAGTGTATGAGTTGGGATCTTCTTAATATGGAGGAGTTAACTAGTTCTGATAGTTTAGAAACTCCCTGTCTTCTCTGAATTTCGTACTGAGCGAAACTAATTTGTTCATTTGTTGTAAGTTGAGCCATATTGGAAGTAGCAGTTATCAGGAAAGATTCGTCTTCGTCGTCAATTGGGGATTTCTGCACTCAACAAGAAGGATCATATGCACGTCAAATATTTCAAGTTTCGACTGATCGACAGATTAAGAGTATTACGATTGCGTTACATAAGAGGACATTTTACCTTAACAGAGGTAAGATCTACTTCATTTTCTATAAGGAATGACATGAATGCTTGAAAATTTTCTTCAGTTGGAAGGTAATGACCACTGTGAGGCCAAACTGCCTATTATCACACACAGCAACTAGTATATGAGAAATTAAAAGAGCATGTCATTGATATAGGTGTTTGGCCACCCAATATAGGTATAAGATACGAGTTTGAAATGAGTCAAACCCGTATCATGTGTTTATTTGACAGAAATGATGGTTTCGGACCAAAGGAGGTGGTGATATGTGAGGTTGGGTTAGGACTCGTAATTGAATTGCAGCGATGGGGTTAACAATTAATTTTGAACGACATCCATTTACCGTAAGAGTGCCGTTATCAGCAACAAATCTGCCAGCAGACAAAGTAGCACCACCAGCTAAGAAACTAGAATGCTGGAAATTGCCTTTGATCTTCTGCCCAACGTACAGGGTTTTGGTTACACTTAGAACAAAGATCCACTTTGTGCCTTTCGGCCCTTCTTTCGTATCTACTGCTTTCTGGTTCACTTTGTATACTAGCTTTCCTTCCTCCACTATTACTTCATAGGCATCCCGCTCTGCCTGCACAACATTTATATACTTTTGAGCAGAGGGAATGCGAATGCATATTATGCTGGAGTATGACGGAATATATTATGCATAAAGGCTCACCGAGTCAAGATACTTGATACATTGTTGTTGAAGTTTAGAGCGAGGGCATCTTTCAGCGATGTTTACTTCTCTTCCATCTCCAATATCCAACCTGATCGATTTTCACATTTTAAAAAATCAACTCTTAGCTCATAAAGTCATGATCATCGATGCCACACAAACCATTTCCTACTAGATACGAGAAGAAACCATACCAGTAAAAGAAGGGCTGTATACTCTCGCAATGAAGCCACCTAACGTAATAAAATTGCAAGTTATGACCATACCTATGTCGAGGATCTATCTATCAACAAAAAAACACAGAGATATCAACAAAGTTAGCCTTCTTGCATTCACAACTGACTTTAATTAATTAAAAGAATTGAACTCACGGCCTCGAGCCAATGTTGTAGTGCAAGTTTTCGAGCTTTCTCATCCTTTGATAACCCTTTCCCGACCTATAAACGTGAAGCAAAATCGAGTCACAACTGATAAATGCTTAAACAACGTGAACTAGTGATTGAGACTCACTTTTGCAGCTCTTGTTCTTGCTCTTGACCATTTTGATAGAATAGACTCTGGCTTCTCTATATCAAAGAAGGATATCGAACTATGCTTGAGTTCAGCTATTTCTAACACTTGCCACCTGCGAAAATCAGAGTGAATAGCCCCAATCAGCGCGTCTATATGCCTCAAGATACGTAGGACCGTTGCAGGATTTAGCAAGAGCAAGCGTAGCGCATTTACGAGAATTAGTAGGATGTAATTGAACAGGCAAGAAAGAAAGAAAGAAAGAATCACCATTTCTGTTCAGCAAGGACAGCGCAATCAGCAAGTTGTCTTCTAGTCCGAAAACTTTTGTACACTTTCTGCAGTTTAATAGCAGCCAAGTTTCTACGGTCTCCGGACATGGGTGTCATTGATGGTAATGGCTTCCTTTTGTCACCATGACGAGATCTCGAGCTCAAAAGCTCAGTTTTACTTTCTATGGAAACTTGTTCAACTTCTATGGAACCTTGTTCAGCTACAGTGGTTGCTACGTCGTCATCATTAGGCGAAGAAGGTGTCGTCATTGTCGTTAGAAGCGCGATTTTTATGATAAATTGAAGAGAAGCATTATATTTAGTATTGCATTTCCTGTTCAATTATGAAAAAAAAAGAATCCTTAGACCTTAGAGCTCCACTCTTTTGCTTTGAATGAAATTTGGGTAGCATTATACTATAGGTCACCAAAACGGAAAATAAATATTACGTCACCAACGTAACATCCACGAAAAATCAGGCTACGAAGCTAAAAATAGCTCAAACTTTAAAGTATCGAATCAGAAGAAATGGTCGACATTTAGAAGTTTAATATAAAGAACAACTTATTTATTTCCTCATCGGTTATTCTAAGTTTCTAACAACTAAAGATCGAGAGCCTGAATTTCAGCCAAGTAGGAGTACACGGGGAGGGGAAAACTATCCGTCATGACTTTTAATACCGTTGCATTCCTTTATAAATATCTGAGACTTGGGAGATCGATTTCAATTGATCCCAAGACGAAAACGGATTTGAATGAAAAAGAGAGCTTAATAAAAACCCTTTGATATTACTTTCCATAATTCAACGAGATTTTCCTCTCGTTAACCGAATAACCGTACCCACATCTATTCGCTATTCGGTTATCCTTTCAAATACATGTAGCATGTCATATAAACGTAAACAATTCAATCTACATTCCATATTTATTTAGCATTAAAAGACATTGAATAATGAACAATCAAACAAGGCAAAAAAGAAATTATAAATCACGTACCAACATAGTATCAAGGGGAAGAAGCCATAGAATTGCGTGCGTGCATGGTGAATTGAATTATATAAATGTTTTTTCTTTTAAATATTTGAGGGTAATTAAAATGCTGCAAAATGTATGCATTGATATTGATTGAAAAAATAGGTAAAAAGAAAAAGAGGGATGATGGCAATGTGGGAGGGAGGAAATATCGTGATTAGGAGAAGACCTTTGTTTGTTACATTCCCAAGCTTTTTCATCCTCAATCTTTGTTTCAATGCCTAAGCATTTCTTACTTTCAAATATTTGGAATGTCGTGTATTATTATTTTCCATTTTTTTTTTTTTAATGTTGGCCCTTTCTTTTTATTATAGTTATTAGTTATAATAATATGTGAAAATAGCTCGGGTTTATTTTTTAGGTTTACTTTTTAATGTTAACCAGTTGTTTGAACCGGTTCGATTAACCGAACCCGTTTTGAACACCCCTAAACTGGAGCTCACAGTGCTTGACTTTGAATTTATACTCGAGTGTTGACTTTAGCAGAGTCTAAACAAATGACTTCTGATGGGATTTGGAGGTTTCTTGATGGCGTGGCGCCGTTGGACAAGACATGAATACAAAACTTGGCTTTTGACCCGCAATATCGGAGAAAGACAAGTTTTAAACCGGACAGGGGTTTGACTCTAGTAACGGTTTTGTGAGTTTAGGACAAGAGAAAAGATGGGTTTTGGAAACTGTGGGAGGAGAGGAAGGAGTTAATGGAACGGGCGGCAGATAGTTTGAAGGAGGGGTCGGAGATGGGCGGCTTGAGGTGCAACTAGTGTTGGAGTAAGAGTGGTGGTGGGGTATTCTAAAGTGGGTGAAAGAAGAAGTTTAAGGAAGAGATTGTCGTCGTGTGATTGTAGGGCGACTCATGGTGGTGGGGCAAATATTATTGTCGGTGAATGGAGAGGGAGGAAGTAGAAGTGGTGGTGGTTAGGTGGGTTAAGAATGGTGGTTGGCGGACGGAGGTGAGGTGATGGCTGTTAATGGTGGATTTGGGGAGGGAGACGTTTTTATCTGTTTCTATAAGTAAATAAGTCAAGTGCATTACGAGAAGATGGGGCAATAGTATAGTTTGTTGTGAATCAAACTAAAAGTCGGATTACTATAAGGAGACGCGTCATATTCCGAATTATTGTTGTTAAATAATCCTTATTACAAACATAATGAAGAATAGATTCGTTTTTCCTTTTATCTTTACATGAGAAATTCTACATTTTACTCCTGAGTTTTTGGTTTTCTATTTTGTACCCCTACCTTTTCTAAATTCTATAGCGTACTCCTCAACTCTATACATAACCTATACCATGACCTTATTGATTGTGGGCGCTAACGTGGTAATTAAGCCTCTTAACTTTGTTCAATTGTGAAATTAGGCCCCATAAATTTCATTTTGAGCAATCAAACCCTTACGTTTCACTATAAGTGAAATTCAACCCCATTTTCTAAATTTTCACCAAATTCTTATATGAAAATCACTTTTAATAAAAGTTATCAAATGTAAAAATATTTTGTGTTATAATTTTAGAACTTTTATATTTATACTGTATTAAAAATTGAAAATTTTTTTTTTTTTTTTAAATTTGGTAGTATAT
>JAYMSF010000650.1:0-14621 GCA_036897335.1 Silene vulgaris | reverse complement strand
TGTCGAAAAAACTGTGCATAATTACAGGTTGAAGTTGATAAGATTATGAGGATCATTTAATATTTTGTGAATGTCTTAAATTTTTGAAGTTTATTGAAAGAGTAATGGTGAGTATCCAATTACAACACTTTAAAATGATTGATTATGATTGATTTCCATCATGCTTCTTCGCAGCTTTGCATACTTACTTCGAAGGCCTAAACACTCTTATATAGCAGTGTTTTTAGTACCCACAGTTGTTTTGGTGACCCAAGTATGATTCTATTTAATAAGACCTTAACATTTTGAAGTTTGAACTTAAGTGAAAAGAGTAATTGAAATCATTACTACAAATATTCATTTTAAAAGATAATATTTGACGTCTAGTCACTGGCTACTGTTTTTTGTGACTATTGATTAGCAAGCTGAAGTCATAGAGACATGGACCGACCTTAAAGTCGGCAAGTACTGGGGAGATATGGGCGTTGATTTCTGGGACGCTGCTAGGTGGAAGGATGAACAAGAAAAGCATGAGGTGTGTTCTTTTATTGTTGATCATTCTTAGCTTAATTATTTTCTTGAGGGAATCACAGTAGGAAAAGATACATCGGTTTGTTTTATGCTATTTGTGGAGTTCAAGTGAAAGTGTTATATTCAAATGTTTTTAGGTCCTTGTGATGACTCCAAAGATTCTGCAAGATGCGCTTGGCCATACTTTCATCAAATTGCACACGATAAAAGTTTTAATATTTGATGAATGCCATAATGCCAAGGGAAACCATGCATATGCGCGCATAATGAAGGTGAGATGTGTCTCTTCACTGGTTACATTTGGTGGATTGACTGAATTGTGTCCTCCACTATCTGTTATGTTCTCTCGGAGGTTTTTCAATATAAGAAATCAAACTTGTTTGCGGAAATTAATGGTGTGCAGCTGACCCTTTATGTGTAATTCTTAATTTTTTTTATTATTATTTTGTCATTTTCTGCAAGTGAAGTTCACATCATTATCTAAGCAATCACAGTACCCTCCTTGCAGGACTTTTATCACCGACAGTTGGATACTAATGAAGTTCCTAGGATATTTGGCATGACTGCTTCTCCCGTAAAATCTAAAGCCAAAGGTGAACTCCCTTACCTCTTTGTGACTATGCTTACTAAAGAAAGAAGTATTGTTTTTTCATTCGCCCCTATGCATGGTCATGTCGACTTATCAATTGAATTCTTCCTACTTCAATGCAGGTTCCGAATCATATTACTCTTATTGGAAAGAAATCTCTGCCCTCGAAACTTTAATGCATTCAAAGGTTGTTTCATATGATGATTTACTTTGGATGTCTACCCTGCCCTGCTAGGAGTGTTTGTTACCGTCTGTTTTAACTTTTATTCATGTAACAATTTTGTGCGGAATGAAGGTCTACACCTGTGAAAGTGACGCTGTACTGGCTGAGTATATTTCATTTCCGAACTCAAAGGTTCAACTTTACGATGAAGAGATCCCTGATAAATTGCAGAACGATTTGATCGAGTGTGTCAGCTCACTCGAAATACAGGTGAGCTAATATTTATATAACCCACTATGTGAAAAGACAAATGCACCCTCAGTTCGGGGATTGGTTGGCTAAGAATTTTATTTCACATTTTACCTTACTACTCCGTATCTACCATCTTATATTTCTATATATAATACTAATCCCAAAACTTTTTCAGCACATAAATGCTCTCAAAAATTTGGGAGTTGAAGAATCAATAGAAAAGTCTCTAACTCATAAGTTGAAAAAGTTGAGCTCAACATTTCAGTTTTGTTTGGGTGAACTTGGTCTTTCGGCAGCATTAAAGGTATATCTTTTGATTGCAATATTGCGTCCTTCGGTGTTGTGAGTTGTGACTGTGGTATCTAAACAATGCCTTGGTTATAGGCTACAGATATTCTGTCTCTTGAAGAAACTGATATTTTCAGTTGGGATACGTTAGATGTTTGTGGTCGGACTACCATCAAAGCTTTCATTTATGATATTAAGAAAGAGTTATCAGCCAACATGCCATCTGGTACTTTGACACTTCATGATTCAGATGTTTCTTATTATTTTCTGTTTTTTCAGATTGGGATGGTTATCATCGAGATCTCTGCTATTTTTATCTTGTATACTTAGGTTTCAGTTGGTCTATCTCGGATGTAAAGTCAAACATGGGTGGCCCGCTTATCACATCTAAAGTGATATGTCTAGCTGAATCTCTTCTTGGATACAGGTGAGAATCTGGTGGTAACTGCTAACTCTGAAACCTCTGTTGTGTGACAAGAGTTAGGTGAAAGGGTTTCTGATGTGCTGTAGACTTGTAGTGGACATGATCGTAATCATGCAAAACACCAACTTCAATCCTTCTCCAGTTCAATCTTTACTGGGATTGGCTTGATTCTTCTATAGCTCATTAGTTGTAGTCGATGCACTGAGTCTGAGTGGAGTACGCTTGTTTACTGATGGATAAAATTGTCATGAGGTATTTGGTCTTTTATTGTAGAACTTTGGATGGTATGCGATGTATTATTTTCGTTGAAAGGGTTATCACTGCAATGGTTCTTGAGGAAATTTTGGATGCACTGCTGTTTCAAAGCACTGGTTGGAAGGCGAAATATATAGCCGGGAATCAGTCTGCTCTGAAGTCTCAAAGTAGGAAGGAGCAGAATAAAATTGTTAATGATTTCCGGAATGGCACAGTAGGTTTCTTCGCTGCCTTACTTAATATATAGAAAACCGAGAAAGATATCAGCTACACCATGTGAAAGTGTGACTTAATACTCTATATCTGATCTCAGGTACATATTTTAGTTGCTACCTCCATTCTCGAAGAAGGTCTAGATGTTCAAAGCTGCAACTTGGTTGTTCGTTTTGATCCATCATATAATGTTTGCAGTTTTATTCAGTCAAGAGGTCGTGCTAGGATGAAGAACTCAGATTTTCTTTTGATGGTGAAAAGGTAAAGTGCTGTTTTTTTTCATTTGCTCTGATCCGCCTAAAATTCCGAACATTTTTTAGTTCTGATCATAAGGGAATCCTCCTTCGTCTTTTTTGGTTATTTAAAGACAACACCCTTCACCGCTGCCAAGATAATGCCAATTAATTTGATTCACAGAGGAGAATTGAGGGAAGTTGTGTGTAGTTGCTTTAAAATGTAGCCATCTATAGTCCACAGTTCACTTGAATTTGCTACAGTTGCTTTTGGACAAAAGTTTTAGGAGATGAGAAACATGTACGAGAAGAGTGGAGCTCACGCTCACATAGGATATATTTGTGTGTTGCTTCTTACCAAAAGTGATGATGTAGTGAATTGATTTGAACTTAAATATGATACGGAGTATGTCGCAAATCTGTGAATACAAATGAATAGAGGGAGTAGTGATTAGTTCGCAAAAAGCTATTCATGAGATTAACAGTCTTTATGACAAAGAGAAGAATTAATTTAAATGCTTTATAATTTACTGAATTCTATGATCTTGACAGAGGAGATGCTTCTGAACTCTCCCGAGTGCAGAACTATCTTTCCAGTGGTGAAGTCATGCGGAAGGAATCGTTGAGCCATGCCTCACTTCCGTGCCAGCCTGTTGAGTTTGATGAGTTCGATGAAATTTTCTATCGTGTTCCTAGCACAGGCGCAATTGTGACTTTGAGTTCTAGTGTTAGTTTGATATACTTCTACTGCTCACGGCTCCCTTCAGATGGGTATGCTTGTAGGGTGAAAATATATTATTGTTGATACTTGAAACTTTTGCTGTCTGTTTTTGCATCATACATGTTGACAAATGGCATTTTTGTGTTGCTTAGATATTTCAAGCCATCTCCCCGCTGTGTTTTTGACGAGGTTTTGGAGACTTGTACTTTACAATTTCCCAATAGTTGTCCCATTTCATCAGTATCTGTCAAAGGTGATAGTAAAATTAACAAGCAAAAACTGCTGAAGCATTTTGTTTGCTTGGAAGCTTGTAAAAGGCTTCATGACATCGGTGCTCTGACTGATAAACTTGTTCCAGACATTGTCGTGGAGGAGGGTCTTGTACAAGAATTAGGTATGTATTACTTTCCTAGACACACAGAAGTGGAAATGAGTGTTCCAAATCCTTGTTGGGGAATAAAATCATTTAGACTCGTTGGCGGATCCATGTGTAATACTATGTGGTCCCTAGACATTGGAAATTCAATAATTGCTGCCTATTTTGTTATTTTTACGGGAAAAAAAAATCTGTAATATAACAATGGCTTTAATAGTTAGAACAGGACACACCGGTAACAGAATTTTCTAGTTGTCTCTTACTTTGGTAGTTTAATGCAGAGAATGAGCCATATGACGAAAATCAACCGAGTTATGTCCCATATGAATTTGTCAGTAGTGATTTGGGAAGCTGTGCTGCTGTCTACCACTGCTATTTAATGGAGCTCAAGCAAGATTTTTATTCTGAGATCCCTTTACATGATATTATCCTGGTATTAAGAGATGAGCTTGAATCTGAGGTTGGCAGCATGAAATTCAACATGGGAGTTGACTGGGGTTACATGTCTGTTTGTATGAAGTATGTTGGGAAAATACATTTGACTCCTGAACAGGTGATATTATGTTATAAAAAACTGGTGTTGATATATGATAATTTAATTTACGATTCTCCTACCCGTGAGCTTTCTGCTAAATGTTGTCTCATATTTCCAGGTGGTTCTCTGTAGACAGTTTCAGGTTGCTGTCCTAAAAATCTTGAAATACAGAAATATGACCAAGTTAACTGGGGACGTAAAGGAATTGTTTAAGTGGGATAAGGATATTGATATGCATGGCTCACATTACGATTATCTTCTTCTCCCTTGTCAATGGTCAAATCAAAGTTCATCCATCGATTGGGATTGTATTTATTCTGCATCTTTCCTAAGTAATGACAGTGCCGTTTCCTTCAATAGCGTCAAAGTTGAGACTCATCATTGTGAGAATGTGTACACTAAAAATGGTTATATTCATCCTAGCGTGTTGCAAAACTGTTTGGTCTGTACACCTCACAATGGTTATATCTATTGTGTCTCGGGGTTTTTAGATGGCATGAATGGCAACTCAACTTTGAGTGTAAAAGATGCTGAAATTGTCAGTTACAAAAAGTACTACAAAGTGAGGTTTGTATAACCTAATTTTACAATGGTAGCTCTCTTATATATACTTATAGGCTTTACGTGCAGTGGCTAACATCGCGATATAATGTAGGCATGGGATCGACTTGGTTTATGAAAATCAAACATTGCTTTGTGGGAGACAGGTTTTTCGGCCTCAAAATTTTCTCCTCAGTTGCCGACAAAGAAGGGAGAAGGGTATTGCCATATATAACATCTTTTATATCTTTGACATTATTTTGGATAGTTGAAAAGACCTTAGCATTACTGTTTCTTTTAACCAAGTCTCAATTCATATGTTCTTCGGCAATTTTAGCTTTGAATAATGCTTATATGTGTCATTTTGTTTTCACCAACATACAGTCCACTTAGTTATTCGTAAACTTTAGAAATGTATTGTGGTGTACTTAAATGTTCAAATGATAAACGTGTTTGGATAACATATTGTAGTAACTGTGCTGATGAATTTCATTGGGGTGCAATGATATTTGTTATAAATTCATATCAGGCCTTTTTTGAAGTACTAACCTGTTTAAGTCTATTTAGTCTCACTGACTGCATGATATTTGGATTTTTCCACTCGATTTTCTACACATTTTCTTTTGTAAGATCCAGCTGATAGTATTTTCTTTTGCAGAGTCAAGTGATGCTTCGGTTGAACTGCCTCCTGAAATATGTCTCGTCATTATGTCTCCTGTATCAGTTGCTAATTTTTATACCTTCTCATTTGTTCCATCAATCATGCATCGAGTTGAATCTATGTTGTTAAGTTCCAACTTAAGAAGGATTATTTTGAATGGCTGCATGCCAAATATTATTATTCCGGTGCCCCAGGTACTTAATATTTCTAATTCCATCCAGATAGGCGTTCCTTTAATATTATTGCATATTGCAAGAAAAATAGCTAAAAATGTACCTCGTAATTGATTTGAATACGAACATTCCTAACAATACTTTTTGAGTGTTGTGTTTCTACTTTCTAGAGAGGTGTATTTGAGAGTACCTAGTAACAATGTGATTGTTATACGTTTTTTTTCTGACAATTTGACTCCGATAGGTCCTGGAAGCAATTACCACCAAACATTGCCAGGAGGGATTTCATCTGGAATCTCTAGAGACCCTTGGCGATTCGTTTTTGAAATATGCTGTCTGCCAGCAGTTGTTCAATAGTTTCCAAAACAATCACGAAGGCTTACTTAGTATAAAAAAGAGCAAAATAGTTTCAAATGCTTCATTATGCAAGCTAGGGTGCCAAAGAAAGATCTCGGTAATGTTTGTTCTTTATTATATCCTTCTGAATTAGTTCATCGTTTGTAGCGATCTTAAGTTTATACACTATAACTTATAGAAGACGGTGGCACATGTGAGACCAACCAACTAATCCTATATTTTAGTGAAGAGTGCAAAAGGATTTGGGTTCTTATCACATGTGAGACCATTGCGGATAAGACTCACCAAAGTGGTGAAGTGTATATGGTTGCTAGTTTGCTACTTTTTTATTAGTGAAAAGAGAGCAACATGGCTGTTTTTTCACTGACGGGTTTTGACTCCAGGCCATGATGTGGTTGAGTACAACATCTCTGTGACTTGACTTGAGATCTCATTCTAGCTTCTTTAAGATTTGAAATTCTTATTTATGCTTCTTATGTAGGGTTTCATACGTTTTGAATCTTTTGATCCCAAAAGTTGGATCATTCCCGGTGATCTGTCTGACAGTTGTGTACTAGAAGAAGAGCGTATTACCAGTGAAAGCAAGGTTTATAGTAAAGGAAACCGTAAAATGAAAAGCAAGAGAATTGCAGATGTTATTGAAGCTCTAATCGGTGCATTCCTTACGACCGGTGGTGAAGTAGCTGCTTTATTATTTATGAATTGGCTCGGAATAGAGGTGGAACTTTCCTTTATAAAGTACCAGAGAATCTTTAATATTGATCCGTATAAGCATGTTAATATCAGCGCTCTCCAGTCTATTCTTAATTATACGTTTAAGGACCCGTCTTTGTTAGTCGAAGCATTAACGCATGGTTCGTATATGTTGCCTGAAATTCCGAGGTGCTACCAAGTAAGCTCTCTGAACACTTCCCCTTCTATATTCTCAATTCATTGATTCATATTTCTCTAATTTCCAATTGTTTCATTTGGATACTTGGTAATTTTTGTTTTTAGATGTTTCCGATGTGTTTTATATCTTCCTTATTTCTCCTTTTCTTGATTTTGACAGTCTTTTATAAATCGCACCTTTTGTTTTTCTGATTGTTTTACCTCTCAGTAACAGTCTCATATGATGCTTCCTGTCGGCTGATTCTAAATTATTTTAGGACTACTCTTTGTTTAATGATGTTACATTTTCAATATCCCGATAAAATACAATGAAACATCCTCGAGTTTTCTGTCAATATATGTAATGTGGCTCGGGATTTTCACCCTCATTACTGATGTCTGGCATTTATCCTGTTTGAGCATCAACATCATGGTGAACATTGTTTAATAGTGAAAGGGCTTATTTGTGAATTTTACAGCGCTTGGAATTTCTAGGAGACGCAGTGTTGGATCATTTAATTACTATTCAGCTGTACGCTAAATATCCCGGAATGACACCCGGACTACTTACTGACTTGAGATCAGCATCAGTTAACAATGATTGTTATGCTCAATCAGCCATCCGGTGTGGGCTTTACAAGCATATTTTGCATGCGTCGCAAGTGCTATACAAGCAATTGTCAGCTACTATCATTCATTTCGAAGAATTATCCTCGAAGTCTACATTTGGATGGGAATTGGATATAAATTTTCCTAAGGTGGGTACAAGTAGTCAATTTTCTCTCCTAAGTGCATGATAAATTGATAGCCATAGACGACCGGAAAGAACCCGAAGTAGACCCAACAAGAAAAGACCCGCACCAAATATGGCCTGACGGTAAACGGTGTTAAAGATAACCCGACTTAAACCTGACCACACTTACCTGTTTGCGGACCTACTAATGATTTCTTGAGCATCTTCTGAAGTTTTGCGAATTATTTTGGCTTTTGTAGGTTCTGGCGGATATTATAGAATCATTAGCTGGAGCTATTTTTGTCGATTCCGGATACAACAAAGATGCATTAGTCAATAGTATAGTGCCTCTATTAGAGCCCATCGTTACTCCAGAAACTCTGAAGCTTCATCCCGTCAGAGAACTGCATGATATTTGTCAAAAGCACAATTATAACATGGGAAAGCTCGTCAAATCTTATGAGAATGGAATCCCATCTATCACACTTGAAGTCGAGGCAAATGGGGCGATATTCAAGCACACTTGCACGGCAACGGATAAAACTTTGGCCAACAAAATCGCTTCTAGAGCTATTCTCAAGTCTTTGAAGGAATCTATTCCTGACCTATGAACAATTATGCAAGTCGGTTTTACGTGAGCATTATTGTAAAACAGCAAGTTATTTACCAAAAACACCCTATAAAAGATTACTAAAAAATGTTTTATGGGGATGTTTCTGTATTTCGGTAAATAACATGCAATTTTACAGTAACTTAGGGTAAAACCGCCTAACAAGAGACTTTGTGATGTTCCAGTATGTGGAATGAAGTCGGGAGTGATAACTAGGTCTCTTCTAGGAGCTTTGTGGATGGAAGTATGCTGAAGAAGTTGAGTAGCATGTTCTGGTTTGATGTGGGCCGTGGAGTTGAGGCGAATCCGACTGTACAACAGCCTGTAATGTACAGTGGTGAAGGTTTCTCAAATTATATAATCGAGATATTTTGGTTTTACCTTTTTTGGAGTAAATTCTTGTTTAAGACAAGCGTATCCGTCTTAAACATAAAACATGTCAAATAGTTAGATGGGACAAAAAGTAGATTGTGTCTCATCTAACAATATGAGTTACTATTTGACCTTTTTTAAGTTTAAAACGGATATGACCGAGTGCACCTATTTTGCAGGAGTGCAGATGTAGGTAATCTGTTGATGCTTTGTATAACTGAAAATAAGTTTTCAATGATAACAAACCATTATTTATATCAGCATTTTCCAATTATATCGGAGTATCCGGTTAGCAGTGTCCTTTTTCTTTATTTTTTGTTGTTTAATTATTTTCCTCGTCCTTTATATAGATCGACTATTATCATTGTGTCGAATCTGAATTGCAATATTTTCAGATGTTGTCGACTCAAATTTACTTTGATTCCGAGTTGAGTTTCTCAGATCAGTCCTTACTCCTTGTAATGAACAAACCTTGAAAATGTTGACGTTAGTTATTCGACTTGTGCAAATTCTCATTTAAGACGGACACGGTCCGTCTCAAAGTAGAAATACGTAGAAAGAGTACAAAACACCACTCTGACCAAAGACCAACAATTTCTTATTCTGACTTATTGTCAGTGATCAGTCAGCGTTACCTGCCCGTTACTCAAACTCTACATAAAATATGGGGACGGGTCATTTTTATCTAAACAATAAGACGGAATTTTTTAGTTAAATATGACTACTTTTGAAAAAAAATCGTTGTAACACTAGTTGGATCACTATAGCCACATTTGACCATAGAATGGTCTCAAAGACCGTTTTATTGTAAACAAGAGTGTGCATATAATATTATGCTTACACGGTTAGTATCCGTCTAAAATGAGAATTTGTGTTATGCTTATAAATTGGACTGGATTGGCTTAACTTATAATAAGTACTTCGTATAAAGTTAAACTGAATTAAATAGAACTGAACTGACCTAAACTAAATCAAACAGAATTTATAAGACCTTAAATTAAGTCCAAACAAATAAGGTCTCACTTCTATAACAAATATACACATTTTAGTCGAGACCAACTAATTAATAAAATGATGTAATCATAATTATTAAACAAATTTTTCTCAAGGTACCCTTATGGTCTGTCACTTTGTCCATGACACTCCTCTTTTTAAGAATGTGTTTATGATACCCATGAGGTTCATTATTTATGCCTATGACATCTTGCTAAGTTATGCACGTTAAATTAGGAATAACGGAGTTTGATTAAGGCCAAACTAAATTTGGCGAAAACATTAGTTTTTTAACAACTTTATAATTAAAAAAACAAAGTTGAACCAAATACCCCCGAGGTTTGCAATACTGAGTACATTGTTAATTTTGGTTTGATGAAATAATCGATAATGTACTAAATTTCCGCCAAATTTAGTTTGACCTTAATCAAACTCCGTTACTCTCAATTTAACGTGCATAATCCAACAAGGGTAGCATAAGCACATTCTTAAAAAAAGGATACAATGAACAAAGTGACAAACTACAAGAGTACCATAAAAAAAATCCAATTATTTAAACCCGATCCAAATAACCCGTCCTCGAGTCAACCAAAAACCTTTGGTCTCGTCTCCAAAATGACAAACGAAAAGAAGGTGAGAGGAGAGACAATTGACCCACAAATCATGACATGTGTCGGCATAATTATATTTCAATTATTATATTCATTTACTGTTCCCTCAAAATTTTCCCGCCTAATTAATAAAAACAATTTATTTTACTCCAAAAAAAAAAAAAAAAAACTACACTTTTGTATAAAGTCAGAAATTAATTAAGGGGGTAAACCCTAATTCCATGAAATTGGGGAAGAACAATACAATTTCTTGTGAGAGAATGTTGAAGAGCTTTGTTAAGGGCTCTTCAATTTCACTCTTTTTTCATGGATACCCCTGATAATAATCATAAAACTTTACCTAATCCTTCTATTTTATCTAAATTTGAGGTATTTAATTTCTACCCATTTTTAATTATGATTTTAATTTGTGGGTTTTTTATTTTAGGGTTTCATTTTGATGGGTTTTGCATGTATTGGTTGATTACTTATTAAAAATTTTGGGTTTTTTGAGTTATTTTATGTACCCATTTTGTAATTTTAATTTTACTTGGTGGGTTTTTATTAAGTTTAGTGTTTAATTTTGATGGGTTTTGCATGGATTAAGTGATGAACTTAGTCTAAATTTAGGGAGATATTGTGGAAATGTTGAGACTTTTTGAGTTTTTGGGGAGTTATTTAATCTACCCATTTTTAATTTTGTGGGTTTTAAATTCTAGGGTTTTTGTTTAATGGGTTTTGCATGGATTAAATGATTACTGAGTGAATAATTTGGGGAGAAATTGTGGAAATGTTTAGACTTTTTTGAGTTATTGGGGAGATATTTAATCTATCCATTTTTATAATTTTGATTTTAATTTACGGGTTATTGATTTGAGGGTTTATGTTTAATGGGTTTTGCATGGATTAAGTGATGACATAGTAAATAATTTGGGGAGAAGATGTGGAAATGTTCAGACTTTTTTGTGGGTTTTTGAAGTTGAGTTGTAGATCTTGGAGGTTAATTATGGTTTAGTTAGTTGAATTTAGGGTTTATATGAAGTTATTTTATGGGTTGAAGTTTAGAGTTTGAGTTTTTTTTGGTGAATTTAGGGTTTTGTGTGTCTTTGTTGAGGTGGGTTGAATTTAGTTTTTGATTTGTTATTGTTTTGGTATGTTTGGTAGCATCTTGAAAACAAATGTTGTATTTCGATGAGGTAGTTTATACTCGCTCTGAGTCAACTGATTCTTTACGTTTGTCTTTTATAGTTTTATGAGGGGGCTTTTGGAAGTCGTGAAGAATATGTTAATTTAGAGGGAGTAATATGTTTATGAGCCCATAATGTTGAGGTGTTTTTGTTAATTTTGTCCCTAAGCATCGGGTTAAGATTTATGTTTGTGGGGTATTGGAGCAAGGATATGTTTGCTGGGGTATTTTCAGGAAATCGTGTGGAAAGGAGCAGAACTTTGGTTTTGGTCGTAAGTTCTGTGGCATTTGATTACATTGTAAGGTACTAGACTAGCTTTATGTTGATACCAAGCTCAGATGTTGTGGTGTGGCCGTGTGGGTATAGGATAGTCATGTGGGGGAGTCTTTCATGAGTTTGAGTCTTAGGTTTCTAAGACTCAACTTCATACTTTTAAATGGTAATTGTGTGCGAAAAAGTGGATGAACTAAACCGCAGATTTGCTATTTTGGATTGTATTTTTGTTGCTTGTTGTTATGCTGGCTTTTTTAATGGAATTCACGACTCATCAAACCTTTTGCTGTAAACAATAATACATTGTTATCTGAAATTTGAATATAGATGATGTGATGCCAGAATAATATTGGATGACAGTAGTTTGTTATATTTGATATGATCTCTTTTTGTGTAAGGTCCAACAATAGATCGTTATATTTCGATGAGTTAGTTTATACTCGCTCTGACTGAATTGATTATTTACGTTTGACTTTTATATTTTATGAGAGGAATTTTGGGGAAATGTAAAGAGTTAGTTGATTTAAAGGCAGTACTATGTTTTTGAGCATGTGGTGTTGAGGTACTTTTGTTAACTTTGTATCGAGTGGTGGTAGTTTTAAGATTTTTGTTCGAGGATATTGAATGAGGGTTTGACTGGTGGAGTTTCTTCAGGGAATATGGGTGGAAAGGAACTCAGGTTGAGATTTGGTCGTAATTTTTGTGACATTTGATTACATTTTAAGGATTTATACGATCTTTATCACAGTAGTGAACAAGTGCCACATGCTCAGGGTATATGAATTATGATGGTCAAAGGAGGGTTTTACATGAGTTTGAATCTTGGGTTTCCGAGGCTCAAATTCATGCTTTTGAATAGTAATGTTTGCAAAAACATTGATGAACTAAACTACATATTTGATGTAGATTGTACCTTCGATGATTATTGTTACATAGATTACTAACAAATCATGTTATTAATGCAGGATTCTCCAGTTTTTAATTACATTAGCACTCTATCTCCCATCAAACAGTTCAGCTTGAGTCATAGTGCGCAGTCTTTCCATCTTAATTTTGCTTCGCCTCAATCTCTTCAGACTCCAACAATTAATTGTCCGAATGTACCCAACTTTAGAAGGTTATAATTTTTTTTGTTTTTTAAGTAATTCCCATTGTTGCTATGCAATATTTTATTTGGGTGCGTGTGTGTGTGTGTATTGTATTCATATAAGAATTATTTTTCCTTTCAGTGCGGACCTTGCTTCAGATGCATCAATGAACGATAGCTCTCAGGATGGTAGCAAAGGCAGAACTCCAGAAATGTCAAGTGATTTACTAGAGGACAAACTTAGTTCTGGTAAAGAAATTCATGTTACTACAACCAATGATCCGTCAGAGTCGACTAATGAGCTTCCGATTGTGAAATATGAATGTGATAGCTCCAAAGGCAAAGTGATGTGTTCGGGTTCTGAGAAGCCAGACTGCGATTTTAATATGGTAGGAACAGAAGTACTTCCTAAGATCATTCAAGAAGATCCTAAAGAAGCTGAACCCGTACCTGCAAATCAAATAGACATGCAAAGAATCGAAGTGGAACATAACAAAGAAGCGTGTGAGTGGGAGAAGTTCATTTGTGAGACTTCTGGCATCTTTGACTGTCATTCTCCAACCATGGAAACTTCTTCTGAGGATGATAAATGTGACGACAATTCAGGAAATTTGTCTATTACAGATTTCTTGCAGCCCCCAAATGAAATGGCTGATGATTCATTGAAAATAGAATCGCTTTATCCTCTTAATTCTTCTGAAAACCATGGTGGAGCTCGGAAGCCTAATGAACGAAGTCAAATGTCTTCTCTCAGACCTCGTGCTGTATTTGCTGAGGAAGTTGTCCATGTAACAAAAACTGAAGTAAATGACAAGGTATAGATTGTATCACCTAACTGTATGCTGCTTTCTTTATGTGTAGTTTGTGGCTAGATATTGCGATGCATCACGTTTGTAGTAAGCATAAGTTTACTCTCGCCCTGTGTTACCCAGACATAGGAACTGGTGTCAGGTACAGGTGCCAATCCAATTGTTGGTTTGCCATGCATTAAAATTGAGACTCGTTGACTATGTCTAGATTGAGAATGCGGATATGGTGACATGTTTTCACGATAAACTTGCTCATGTAAACCTCCCTTTTTGTCTCCATGTGGAGAAGTGTCATATTGAAAAGTTTTGGGTTTGTTGGTTTCCATCTCCTTACCCTCAACTTCTCAAATGTCGTGTTGGGCACTGGTTTGGCTCTAGAATTTAGTAAAATTGCTTGCACCGTCTCTGACCGACTGTTTTATATGGTACTCTCTTGTGGTCCTTTGTAATTGTTATTATGCCCGACCTTGATGAATTTATGAAGTTTGGACTAGCACATGTCTGGCTGTTCAAGTTATATTCCCACAATGCTAGGGATCACCTCTTATATGAATAGAATGCCAACTTAAATTTCATCCATTGTGGAAGTGCAACCTATGTTACTTCGACTCCTCACGTTTGGGAGCTTATCTGTGTCGGACAGGCACTCAAGGGTATGAATATGACCTGATCCTCGCCACTAGACACTTCTCTTAAGAAGAGCCAAACAGAGAGACCCACATGACAAAAAGCGATCAAAAAAAAAATAAGACCCCACAATTACCACGACCCTCCTTGACAATTCAATCCACTAGTAATGTTGAACCC
>JAYMSF010000649.1:0-14637 GCA_036897335.1 Silene vulgaris | reverse complement strand
GATTTTAATTTTTTTTTTTCCATCAAAACACAAATTGTAACTAAACTTATATGTAATGTTATTGAGTTTTATTGTAATTTTTTGGAGCTTAATGTTTAAGTGAATAAACTCAAAAACTTTATTAAAATGCTCAAAAAATATATAATTGGTGGTAGTACATCGGATGTATAATCCACTTACTGGGTGCCATCCACATGGAACCTGTCCTATTTGACGGATATTTTTATCGTAAAATTAAAACGGGTTAAATAACACTTCATTTGGATAGTTGAGACTTGAGAGAGAATTTTCACTAGTCCTTGAGAATTATGCTTGTCTTATTTATCCTATTTCAAATGTTTTAAGTTTAAGACGGATATGAGAGAAAATTTTCACTAGTCCTTGAGAATTATGCTTTTGTCTTATTTATCCTGTCTCAAATGTTTTAAGTTTAAGACGGATATTCCCGTCTTAAAGAAGAATTTGTGATTTTATATTGCTTTTATGGTTCATTTGATATCAAAAGACGATAAATATTTGGTACTCAACCATCGGAGTAGTATTGATTATTTGATTGTAGACCTTGAGACCAAATTATCAAGGTTTGGACGGCGACCGCAACCACATGTTGAGGCAGTAACAATTACATTTATGGCCGTTGCCTAAAAAAGAATACATTTATGGCAAAACGGTAAAGATCAGTCTGCCAAAATCGATTCCTGTATCAAGTCTCAATCCGAGATTAAATACCATAAACAGTTTAAACACAACCCTTACGCTTAGGCCTAAAACTTGAAAAAATTACTCACAAGTGTTTCCACACTAGAGCTGTGTGTGTTTCACAGTTTGAGTAAACATGGTACGAGTAATAAACTACTCGACCAAAACAGCGAAGCGAAACATTGATGAAACCGTTATATATTTATATATGAGCATTTGTGAACTCATTTTGCAATGAGAAGCCGGAAAGACGTGAACACATCAAAGGCAACTTGGCCCCAAAACTACGAAACAGGGACATATCCGCATTATCAATGCATTGTATCGTATCAATAGATGCCAGTGAGAGGATACAAAAACATTCACCTGACAATACTAGACGGAGACAATGGAGTTTTGACCGCTATTTTCTCACAATCTACTATAGATCATAGGAGTATGCGGCAACAAATTCTTTTACAAAGATATATAGAAACATTTGCTTTAATAAATCAAACATGACGAATTTAATGGTGAAAACCGACAATCAAATGGGAAGAAAGGAGTAATCTTTTCTTATTCTTTGTATAAGTGAAATATCGTCTCACAAATTCAAATAATCAAACAATCACCAAACTTAAAACATTTGCTGCTCTGGGCCGGGAATCTAGGATCAAGATCAATTTGAACTGATTACTGCATCACTGGTAAAGATACTAATAGTCTAATACTAATATAAACTCCGATAATCAACAATATGCAATGCAACTAAACATTACAATCACCAAAATACAAGAAAGTTACACAAAGGGTATAAAAAAAAAAGATCAGTTTAAGATGGAACTTTCAAAAGTGTCTTCCTTCATTTGGTATACTACTGTGGGGAGTGGGGATGATTAAACATTTAAACCTTTCGAAAACTATTTTGATGACTTGATATAGAAAAAGGCAGAAATAAATACCCCATATTTCGAAGGTTGAAGTGAGAGTAAGAAACATTTGATGTCCACTACAAGTGTATAACCACCACTCGACCACCACAGAAGAGCATCATTCAACAATCACAATCAACAAAAGGCTTGCTTTCATAAGCTTCCCTTGCGTCTAGGACATCCGGGCAGTATCTTTTAGAAAGAATTTCAACTTTCTGAGAAAATGACTTGGTCGCATATTGCCCAATGTGGCGCACCATCTCATACCAGCGTTTTCGGCACACATCACCAGACCGATGCTCTAGAACATTGTCCCAGTCCACCTCTTCTTCACAAGTAGCATCAAGGTCAACAAGTGCCATCAACATCCGATAATCATCAGTATCAGCCCACTGACCACTACTTACCAAGACGGATGATAATTGATTATACCATTTATGGCAACAAAGTGGATCAGTGCGCGTTTCCAACAGCTGACTAATAGCTTCCCATCCAATGTTATCCCGTAGCATGCCATGCTTTGATTTTCTTTCCATATTTGCCCTTATGCGTAAATCTTTGTTCACAAGATCAAATAAGGTCTGGTACTCCTCTTGAGACCACTGTCCTGTCTTCTTGTTCGGCAATTTGACCTGGCGATAGGCATCTTTCACGTGAATTCTATTCCTACCCATTTCATCAGCCAGTTGTCTCCACTTTGGGCCATGCTTTTCATGGTATTTACGGACCTCCTCAAGCTCTTCTTTCGTCCACTTGTGATTCTCACTTCTTTCAAACAATATATGAGCACGAGAGTAGATAGCTTGTTTATTTCTCCATGGCAAGGATTGCCCTATTTCACCCCAACAATCTTTGATTTTAGCCCTGTGCTTACCGCATTTCATGATCATTTGCACACCCTCTTCACCCAATCTATGATCCTCGATGTACTGTAAAACAGCATTTCTGAGTATCTCATCTTCCTCTTTTGTGAAACGCTTTCCTTGAACTAAACCATCTTTTGAATTTTTCTTCTTCCCATCATCACCTTTTTCTCTTCCCTTACCTGAGTTGTCACTGTCACGAGTCTCGTCCCCCTCGTTTGAATTGTCAGTCAATGTAAAAACTTCCACACTATCAGAAAACTTGACCTTCCTTGATTTCTTACTCATGTTAGATTTTTCAGAACCCTCGGAAAGTTCAGTCCTCCCGCTGGTCAGTGAAGCACCACCATCAGTATTCCCTTGTGAATTAATAGAAACCGATTTCTTCTTTCTTTTTTTACTCGCTCCATCCCTGCTGCCTTCTCCATCATTGGTCACTGAAACACCAACATCAGTATTCTTATCTGAATGAATAGCAGCCAATTTCTTCTTTCTTTTTTTCCCCACTCCATCCTTGATGCCTTCATCACTGACTGAAGCCTCTCCAAAACCATCCTTCTTTTTCTTTCTTTTCTCATTCTTCTTAACTGACTCAACTTCTTCAGCGGTCCCAATCGGATCTTCAACCAAACCACCACGTCCAACAGCTTCGTCCCCCTCCTCTGAGTTCGCAAAAACCTTCCCAGACCCCAAGTCTTTCTCTTTCTCCTTTTTCTTCTTCTTTTTCTTGTGGCCCTCTCCATGTTCAACTACCTCAGCAACCTCAAAAACATCCTTTTTCTTGCTTTTTGTATTGTCCTTTGTATGCTCTTCTTTCTCACTAACCCCATGATCCTTCTCCTTTTGCTTTTTCTTCTTAACAGAATCAACTTTCTCATCACCCTCATCGCCTATTTGTTTTTCAACCCCAACACTTTCAGATCGAGGTTTACTCTTCTTCTTTTTGTCTTTCTTATCCTTCTTCGACTTCACCTCTTCAGTAACCACTCCCACTTCAGAATTCATCACACCTCTACTCTCCCCATTGCGCTCCTCACCACCCATCCCACCTGAAGCCTCAACCTTATCCAAACTACCTTTCTCCTCCTTCTTCTTCTTCTTTCTAGGCCTAATATCTCCACTCACACTCGCATCTACATCGACAACTACTTCAGAAGCACCATTACCACCCAAGCCCTCAATATCATTTTTCTCGACGATATCCTCTCCTACTGAAATCTCAACCTCCTTATGCTTCCTCTTCTTATGTTTCTTACTCTCGCCGTCTCGTACCTCACCCATTTAACTAACCACTAACAACAATCTAACCTGAAAATTCATATAATCTCCATAAATACATCACCAAATCATACAAAACAAAACAATTAAATTACACAAAACTTCAAGTATTCAACTGTCCAGCATTATGACAACAAAAATTAGGGTTTCAACAATCAATTTGTTGACATTACTACCATAAAACAGAATTTAAGAACAAATTAAAGTTTGAAAACAGAAAAAAAACACAATCACTGTATTCTATAAGGTTAAGATAATCAAAATCGAAACTTTTTGCGCGACATTGGTTAATTAGGGTTTTTGTAATGCTATAACTGATTAGAAAATAAAATACCTTTCGAGACACTCGAATCTTAAGGTGGCAGCGACAGCGGCGGCGGTGGTGGCGTTGATAGCGGCAGCGGTAGCGGCGGGGGTTGGGAGAGGATAGAGGAAAGTTGAATTGGGTGTCCGAAGTTGGAAGGGTAAACGGCGTACGGGTTTTAAATGTCGGGTATTTTGGGATTAAAATGAAATCGGGTGGGCTTTTTGCTTGGGAACTGTATCTGAAAAACCAGAAATTATCGGGTAAGATCAGTTTGACCCTGTTTTTTTAACTGAAACGGATCTGATTTGAACTAAACTAAACTTATAGGATTTGAACCGAACTGAACTTAAAGAATCTGAATTGAACTTACGAAGTATCTTATAAGATCTGAACTGAACTTATAGGATCTGAACTGAACTGAACTTATGAGATCTGAATTGAACTTACTGAACTTATAGGATCTGAACTGAACCTACTAAATTGAACTTATAGGATCTTAACTGAGCTTATATGATATGATCTGATCTGATCTGAACTGAAATGAACTTATAGGATCTGAACTGAACTCACTCAAGTTATAGGATCTGAACTGAACTTAGAGTCTCAAGTGAATTGAACTTATAGGATTTGAACTGAACTGAACTTATAGCCTATAGAATCTGAACTGGATTGAACGTATAGGATCTAAGCGAACTGAAATTAAGTGACTTTGAATTCATAAGAACAGGGCCTTTATTAGGTGAAACGGTCTCTTTATGTACGGAATATATAAAAAATAATTACGGAATATTTTATTTTGGATTTTTTTGTCAAAAAAATTACCTTATATTTTACTCCTCCCAGACATTAATGTTGTATAGAGACTCCTTATACGGAGTATTGTTTTTTTGTTGTAAACTACCTTTGTTTTTCTTTTCTTTTTTTTCTTGTTGAAAACTACGTGTGTAAGGCAGCTTTATAGTAGTACTCCGTGATATTTTAAAATTGACGATCTTTTTCAATGTGTGTATTGGGACAGTGTCCCACATCGGTAGAATTAGAGTGAGTAGGCTAGCTTATAACTTAGTAGGATTACCTGACTTACTCCTCCTGTCATTAAATGGTCTTAAGATGAAACATTACTTGCTTGTATGTGTATATTTAAATAATTAAAAGCGTTTTTAGTAAATTATTGTAAAATCGTCTTATATTCGAAGCGGCCTTTTATTTATAGAATAAGTCAATATAACACACTCATTTCAAACTAAGACTCAAGTTCAAGATCAAAATAGATGTAATTGAGCTTGATTGATGTTCAACCTAATTGTCCATACCTCATTTGGAGTTGTTAACAAAGATGCTCTTGGTCTACTTGAATCCGAATCTTTTAATTTAAATTGAAAACCGATAAACTATGACTTAAACAAATGTGGAAATTTGAATAAATTGTATTGCTTTTAACTCGACTAATAATTATAGTAATAGGAGTCCAAATTAAGTCAAATATAAACGTAAATCTTACTTATAACCGTCACAAAATTGTGACGTCTTACAACCTCTTTTATTTAACATTATTTAAATCAGTTATAAAAACCGTCCTAACTCCTTACCGTCACAACCTAGTGTTTGGCATGAGATGTTACACAAGTTCTCCAAAACAGGAATAAAACTGTTGACAGTAGTTGACAAATGGTCCAATTGTCTCTATATTCTGTAACTTCATTCATCATTTATTGTCACACTTTAATAATTCCTCTGCAAAACATAATTACAATCTAAATCTAATTAATCTATTCATAACTTTCCAACTATTCCACTTCAATCCCCTAATAAAATCTTGTCAGACAGACAGATACATAGTACATACACTACTTCATGTCAATTATATCTGGGTCCGTCTCATAATGTAAAACCGTCTCATGCTATAACAGCAAATTTCTATAGTTCTTCCTTTAATCAGATTTTGTAAAAAAGTTACTTTCTGTTAATGGGTAGTGATGGAAGCCATTAAAAGACAAGCTAGCAAGTTCAGGGAACAAGTTACTAAGCAGCAACAGGTATTCATCATGTCCGATTATTATTGTGTAAAACCGTCTTATATTTAACCAATAAGGACTGTCTAGCACGGTAAAACGGTCTTATTCTATAATTTTGTGCATCCCATATTCCCATCAGTTAATTTTGCCCATTAATAGCAGAGATTTTACTGAACTTTTCAGTAAATAGTAATTTTTTTTTAGCAACTGTTGTTACTTTTTGTACTGTATATATGATCATTGAAGTTAATTAACCTATGGGTACAAGAGTTTGAGGATTTAGTCAAGTTCATTTGTTGTGATTGTCTGTATTTGTTAGATGGAGGGTAAGTGGGTAATTTGAGTGTGATCAAGCTAATGTTTCCTGGAGCTGTAAATGTTTCTGGTACAATATGATATTGCAAGGCCTAGATTGTTTTATTAGTGGGTGAAAAATGTGACAAAAATGGAGATTTTTCCATGAAGATACATATTTTTTTTTTTTGATAATCTATACATATGTTTATGCAATTTTCGATGTAGTTTTCGTTTTTGAGTAAATAAAGGTAGCATCTTTGTGTTTTAACTATGGGTTGGTTGCTTATATAGTTATATCCGGTCCCCTTCCCCGCCATATGGCTATATGCTGGAGCCTTTCAGGCGTTGGATAATGTTGTTGTAGAGTAAAGATCGTGTCTTGATACTTATCTCGCTGAGGAGAGGGCGTCTTTGAAGGTACTTGGATTACTGTAAGAGATAAATCTAATTGAAAAGATTGAGTTTTGGAGGGAATAAGCCTTTCAAGGAGTTGTGATATCAGATATGATGTCTTTTATGTGATAATAATGCAGTCATCAGTTCCCCAAATTAGCTCGAATGTATTCTGCAAAGGCGGTCTGGTTTAGAAGCATTGATGCCATTACATTATTGAAATGGATCATAAAAAAAAAAAGTAGATGACAAGCTGGGTATCGCATTTTCTTCAACATACACACGCTTCAACCTTTTGCAGATCCTAGCCAGCTTAGTTGGTAATATTGTTGAAAAGGGATCTCTAGCATCAAAACTGTCATTAGGGTTCTCTTTACCAATAAATACTCGTGTTATTCTGTTTTGTTTGTTTACTTCTTATTATGTTCGACAACTTTTGCAGGCTCTTCTAAGACACTTAGGGAATTTTGATGGTGAAGCTTTTGTCAGAGATGATTCAGAAATTGCACGTCGGCATCAACTTCAGGATCTCTACATTTCCACAAGAGCAGCTAAGGTGTGTTGTTCTGTCTCTACTCTCTAATGGTTAAGCTTCAAAAGGACGTATTTTTCTAATAATTTTTTCGGAAGTGTCTTTCAATCGCCTAACTAATATGTGATCATATAAAAATATGATGGAAGAATAATTGAGCTGCTTTTCATTTTCTTGCGTGAGTCAGCATTTTGAGAAAGATATTGTGCATGGCCTAGAAGGAAGTATATCGGTGACATCAAAGGAAATAAACATAGGTGAGCTAAGTTTGAGCTCCATAATGTCTAATGGTGCCTGGATAAAGGCTAAGACAGTTTAATGCTTGTTCAGACAGAAGAATCGCTCAAGACTGTAGCAAGTATGAGGCTGATAATCACTGCAGCACTTCCACTTTAACAGAAACCGCAATCCATGTTCGTGAGTCTCGTCAGTTAATAATAAAGGAGAAAGAGATTCTGCTTGGAGTTTATGATGAGAAGGTATACACGATTCTCTTTGTTGTAAGCTTCTCTGCAGTGCCACTAAATTATGCCTATATAAATTTCTAGCTTTCGGTGATATCTTATACTCCCTTTGTTCCAATCATTTGTTTGCCTTTTTTTATTCTTTGGGAGGAGTATTTTAATCAAAGGCAAATAAATGATTTGGACGGAGGGAGTATTAAATATAGAGCGTCTAAAACGAATATTGTGGGAAGTCCAAATTTAGCACTTCATCAATCTTGAGGAATTTCTGTTGTTGGTTTCTTGTTTTTGCTGAGCAAACTACCTGATGTGTTGTTGGTTCTTATGCCTGCCATTTTATTCCCCTGTGACATAGGTGTGTGATCCATTAAGAGAACTGATAAAAAGCGCCAAGCTTGTAGATGGTCGACATCTTATCCGCCGATATGAAAAGTTATGGCAAGAGGTGGAAACTCAGGTTGTAATTATTATAGGAGCACAAGTTAACTAATGTTCTCCGGACTAAAGATTACTTTTCTTTATCGCCAAGAATATATATCTGGATCCTAAATCTTGTGTTTCTCCTCATTAGGCAGCTGAGGTGCTAAGACTTAAGTCAAAGCTAACTGACGGCCCAATACCTGACGACAAGTCTATCAAACTTCAACTTGCAGAAGATAAATTGGACGAACTTAAATCAAGGTTGATGTCCCTCGGAAAAGAAGCCTCCTCTGCAATGTTGTCAGTTGAGGCTCATCAACAAAGAATGACCTTCCAAAAGCTAGTTGTTATGGTATGGCCTTCCTTAGTGCTTTTAGGACATTCTGAATAAACTTCCACTTGATATCTTTCCGTCTATGTGTTATATTTAAGCTCATGATTTTCCCACTCAACTTCCATTTTTTCCACACCTTAGCAAGCTCGTTAACTGTCGCTCAAAAGAAACTCAAAAGTTTTCGTACAAATGAAGTATCATTATAAATCGTTATGGAGGGAACAATAAAACGACCATACTTACATTGTGCCGTATTCCTCCTAAAGTAACCAGTCAATAGTTCCTGATTCTGATTTGACTCGTAGGACGTCGCAATTTATGAATAATCGAAAAGCCAAATGGATCTTTAATAGCAGTATACCAGACAGATTAGATAATTTTCTGTTAAAGACAGCATATATCCGAGTAAAAGTCTCAAGTGCATGAAAACTGGAAGGAAATCATGGAACATTACAGGCTTCAAAGGGAGGTTTTATCGGGATGGCATGTCATTTAATGAGTGTACTGCAAACAGGTTATGCCAGAGCTTCACATGGCACCATTTCATAGACAACGTATTGTCCTCTTGTGCTGCAACGCCAATATTAAAATGATAGTTCGTCAACATTTCATTGTAATGATAATATTCTGGTGATGGAGCTTGCAGGTGAATGCTGAGATATCATTTCATCGCAACATTCTTACCATCCTCGACAAGTTGCTTGCTGAGGTTTTGTTATTAATATTTTCTTAGTTATCTTTTATCAATCTTTCTTTTCTTTTTTTATGTTTATTTATATTATTTTATTGTTTGGATCGCATTATGGAGTTTAGATGATTGAAGTTGAAGAACAAAACACGTCATCACCTCCTTCAGTACCAATGCAGAGCCAATCACACTTACTGGAAAAGGGATTTGCCAATCTGAATGGAAAAATGGAGCCTGAAATTGATGCCTCCTTTGTTGCGAAAGTGAGGCGTTTCTTCCTGCTGACTGACTTTTTAAATTTTTCCCTACATCTGAGCAGTTTTTTTTCTTCTATTTTCTGAAAAACCTCGTTTGTTCTTCATATTTCTTTCTCCTACTCCAGCCCTTGAAAAATCCAAGATCTCCATCACAAACCCGTTCTTTTTTTTGTGTTGTATGTATTGTTGTCCATTTTTTCGGCTTTCAGTGGTTGTACTGTTGTAGATGACCTTTTAAATTTTAGTAGAGTCCAAAGACTCGGTATTCTGTTTGCTACTAGAAATTATGGAATAAACAAAACAACTCTAAACTGATCCTATTTGTTTTTTTTTTTTACTATGTAGTAACAATTGGTTAATGCAATTCTTGACAGAATTTCATCTGGAAACTGTTTCTTTGCTTTTTTGCATATCTGGCCATCTTGCCTCGCCATACTCGAAACCCTTTGAGGCATATTGGTAATATTGTTGTTGTTGCCCTTATGTAGGTTGTACACCCATTTGACGGACAGGCAGAAGGGGAGTTGAGTCTCTTAGTCAATGATATTGTCATTGTGCATCAGGTGTGTGTTCCTTCACTGCTCCAGTGACATTTAATGCATGCTATTCATCCTAAAAAAACAGAACCACCGTCTCCTTCGAAATTAAAGGTCTTTTTTGGTTTTATGATCAGGTTTTCCCGGTTGGTTGGGCGAAAGGGGAATGCAATGGTAAAACAGGATGGTTTCCTTCCCCCTATGTCCAAAAATTGGACTCAGTATCAACAGACAACATCACTCCAACAAGCCAGTAGCCACGATATCCGCTTATTTTGCCTATTTTGTAAAATGTGTGTGTATAGCTTAAAACATTATCAATATAATTTTTTGTATGGTTTTCAGTAGGAACCACAATTCATTCATGATTCAAAGTTGTATAGAATCATGACCACTGGGAGTTTTTATGCTTATTGAACTGTTATGTCGGGATCAGGAGTAATATTATTGATTTGTACCTATTTAACTCCGAATTGGCTGCAAGTGTTGGACACGTGGCGTACAACCAAGGTGAATTGTCGAAGTATGCAATTGTATGTTTGGCTTAATGTTTTGCTAGTCTGACCACAGCAGTGATAAGTTTTATGTATCACAAAGACGATGGTACTCGGCTACTCGCCAGTTTATATTTCAAAGACGATTGGTGTCCAACAAAAAATATAATACCATTGTCCAAAAAGGAAAAAACAACCAGACCAATAGTTTCGAGACACTGATGACAAGGTTCAAAACGGGAAGCTATTATTCGGAAGATATCTATATTACAAAGATGATTAACATGGCGCTTATCGATGCGTCAATCTCAATTTGTACAATATAAGTATATACACTTCAACCAATGCTGAACAATGAAGAGAAGAAGGAAAAAAAGAGAAGAACCCGAAACTAAAGTACATAAATGAACTCTCAGCGGAAATGTCGAATCCCAATTTAGCCAATCTTAAATGCATGAATGACAAAATTCTACCAGAGATCTTCCATTTTAACAATTGACTTGTGGCTGAAAGGCTACTTCCAATTGCCTTTCAAGATCTTCAAAGAATAAACAAATAGGAGTAACATATACGGAGCTGAAAGATCTTTGCCAGGGGCCACGGCATAAGCTATCATTCTTTCTCTGGTAGTTCAATCAGAATTTGAGTCGTAAAATTCACTGGGACATGGTGTCATTACGTCAGACTCGAGGATCTGAACTACTCTGTGCATGGTAGGTCGTTCTTCAGGAGATGAAGAGACACACTGCATGGCCACAGACAGCAGGGCGTCTAGGCTTTCCTGCTGTAGGCCTTCACAGTGTTGATCAGCTATCTCTCTTCGTCTATTCTCCGTCACTAGAAAATTCAACTGCACCCAAAAACAACAATGTCTAAGTCACTGATTTATATATTAACCAACCCATCACATCATAAATTGTAAGAAATTAGATTGGTTATCATGCCCTTTGGTTTTAATTCAATTCTCAAGTTTTAAGTATGAGAAGTGAGGAAAAAATATGAATGACAGATGATTTTGAGAAAAATCATAGTGTAATAGTAAATAGTATCAGAGAAGCTTACCCAACCAACAATGTTCAAACCCTTCTCAATGAAGGATGCATCTGTCGGACGCTTGCCACTCAAGACCTCCAGAACCAGAACTCCAAAGCTATACACATCAGTTCTTTCAGTTGCTCTACCACTTTGCATATACTCTGGAAAACAAAATGAAAATTGACTAGAGCAAACTCCCAGAAAATAGGCATTCAATGACCCACTTACCCTACCCAGAAAATAGGCATCCAATTCTACTAAAAGTAAACACAGGCTGAATGAGACAGGTTACACATTTTTTTTACTTTTAGTCATAAAAAAAGCTCCCTCTTATGTGAAAAATGTTTATAGAAGCACCATCAGAGCTGGCTGTTTCAGATAAGCTCATTTCAATCATATATGCTCAAAGTAGGCACTTCTTTTTTTGTGAAGTAGCTCGATGCAAATTTAATCGTGATTTCATATACACCATTTCGAAAGGACCACTCCGTTTTTGAGGCACATCCACTCACCATAGGTGTAAGGCACTAGGGTTATGTTTTATGTTTTTGTTGTGATGTGTCCTTCATCTTATCTGCCCAAAGAGAAAGGGTTGTTCTATAACTCAAATTTCACCATGTTGTAGATATCAGTGCTCCTTCCGTCTCAGAAATCTTATCTGCCCAGAGGGTTGTTCTATACCTCCATTTTCACCATCTTGGAGGTACAATTTCATAATTATCCTTTTTTTGCTATTAGTACACAAATACCACTTGTCCTACTAAAATTTTTTACCTTGAAACAAGTAATTTTAATTTGGAGGTTTAGCTACCTTATAAATCGGTATAATTTTCGTATTCTAGAAGGTATTTAGAGATGGAGGGAGTAGTTGCTATTGTTCTTCTGATAAAATGTCGGACCATGATAAAATGTCTTCGACAACGGCAAATATAATGACGAAACATGGAAAAAACATAAACTCCTCATATAGTCATATGCTGGATGAGCATTTCATGTAACAAACCTGGAGCAAGATAGCCAAATGTTCCAGCAACTATAGTAGTAATGTGAGACTCCTCGTCCTCCAACAATTTGGCCAGTCCAAAGTCAGAAACACGAGCATCCAGGTTTGCATCGAGTAATATGTTGCTAGACTTAATATCACGGTGTATAATGCGTGGGGAGCAGTCATGGTGCAGGTAGGCCAGGCCTTTTGCTGCTCCTAATATTATATTCAGCCGCGCATCCCAGTCCAAAAGCTCAGATCTTTCTGTAGATATTTTATCAATAGTTGATGAAAGCTCTAACAATAATTTAAACAGCAACATCACCTAAAGTCCTAAATTAACCTAAAAGATTATCATCACGTGATCTATGTGCAGTAATACACGTGATTTATTCACTAAATGTCAAATAGAGATAATAATGCGTAGTATATCTTACCATGAAGTGCTTCATCCAAGCTACCACCGGGTAAGTAATCGTAAATTAGCAATTTTGACAAAGGTGAGTTGCAGTATCCACGTAGATTCACAAGATGTCGATGTTTGATGCTCCCTAAAATTTCAAGCTCCCTTTCAAAGAAGCGATCAAAACCCTCATTTAACTTAACTATTCTCTTCAATGCAAAAACCTTCCCATCGTCCATGGCCAACTTGTATACAGTTCCAAATCCACCACAACCTATTACGTGCTCCTCATTTAAATTTTCCAGTTTTTTAATGATGTCTTTCGAAGAATAAGGAAGGTCCCCATGAAACATGACAATTGATGCACCTGTAGCAACAAGAGCAAGTACTTCAATGTGAATTTACTAGTTTGAAACTGCTAGTTCTCTTAGCATTATAGATAATAGAAACCAAGTCAGTTAGCCAGAAAGCACCTCCACTGACATCCATCGCAAGACCTTTAGCGTCGTCTTTTCCAAGCTTCTTATACAAAAAACATCCCCAAAAACACATTAAAGCCACAAGAAGTAATGCTCCGACAGTTGCAGAAGCACTGATAAAAAGTCGGCCTGAATACTTCTTCCTTTCACCTGAGTTCTCATCCATGTACCATAAAATGAAATAAATGCATGTTCAGAAGGATAAAAAAAGGAACAGTTGAGATTTCAAATATAATTTATGCTGATAATGTGTTAATTCATGCATCTTAAATTAGGGTGAATGGCTGCAGATTTTATTTTATTTTGTTTTTTGAAGGTTGTGGCTGCAGTTGATATAGCTAAAATACCTGAATCACTTGCACCAGTGCTTCCACCAACATCCTTACAAGATAAATTGACTTGCTTGCCACACAGGTCTTTGTTTCCTAGAAAGCTGCAAACGCAATATATTATTCAGAAGCATCACCAGAATCCTTCAAATAAATTATGAGGCTCTCAAGTATGGCAATAAGCCACAGGTAATAAATGTTGGCGGCAAAGTGATAGTCTCCAGGATAATCACCTCCAAGCATAGAGAAATGCATTTAAAACTTCAGAATCCAATTTAGAGAATGGGAAAGTACAGATAAAATATAGAACTCAAGAAGCGAAAACACATGAAGTCTTTGGGCAGTCGATTGTAGTTGCTGAGGTGTTTCACATTGAGGTTCGAAATGATGGTTGGTAATTTTGTGAGACCTTATGCAGATGTTCTTAGTCGTCAATTCCGTAAGTCATTTTTGCAATCGAGTGTATCATAGACTCCCTATGAAAGTCCAGCCAGTAGGTTTTGTTGAGCATAATTAATGTTTAGAAGGCTTTTGACCATGTAGGTCGTCCATAGGTTAAGGTGATCTGGGTATTAAACATCTCCTCAATGTGTACGAGAATGCGGCTCCCAAAATTAAGTGGATTTGGAAGTTGAACATTTTAAAAGCACTTGTCTTTTTTGCGAAAACTCTGTGTATTTTGCAATACTTGACCATTTTCTACCCTTCAGGACAGGAGCGATAAAACTGTTGAAAAAATGAGATTATAAAATCGAAAGCTATTGGCATAAATCTCGAAACAAAAAAAACTCCCTACATAGACTGATAGACATCAGCGCTAATTTGCAAAATTGTGCATGAAAATATGCAGTTGGAGAGAATATTTCATGGGGAATAAAAAACAGGGGAAAAAAAAAAAAAAAAAAAAAAATAGGGAAA
>JAYMSF010000648.1:0-14637 GCA_036897335.1 Silene vulgaris | reverse complement strand
GAGCGGCAGTGGGTTTCACGACTGTTTTGTGGTGGTGCAGAGGGTGGTTGTAGATATAAAATTTATCGGAAATTAAAAATTGGGTTAATTTACACGTAATCTAAATGTTTGGGGTTAAATTGCACATTTAAAAACGTTTGGGGCCAAAGTGCACATAGCCTCAAACGTTTGAGGGCAATTTGCTACTTTCCCCTAAGGGGAAAGGATCACAAATAACTTGTCTTTGCCACTTTACCTACCCAGGTATTACTTGATCCATTTAGATCGTCACAAGCTTGTGACGATCACGGATATGTCCGTCACAAATAAATGTGTCCTATCTCTATCCTCAACTTATTTAAAACTTGAACAGTATCTTCCTTTTCCTCTTTTGTTAATCGACCTGTTCAATAATCTCCTCTAAAAAAAACTCCCAAATCTTTTATTCATTCAACTTCAATCACTTTTAAACCCTAATTTTAATTTCACTCGTCTCACTTCTCAATTCTTCTTCAATCAAAACTCAACTAATCTCCCATTCTTCAATTCAATTTTGTTCCTTTGTCTCCTCCGTAAATTATTCCAAGTATTTTTTTTACTAATTTATTTTCAATTCTTCAAATTTACCGCCTTTTTTCTGCAACTATGGAGTTTTAATCACTCCTGTGAACTAAAAAAATTCATTTTTGGGTGAATTTTGAAATTTTTATTAGTGATTTCAATTCGATGTATTTTAGGTTTAGGTTTTGATTTTTGATGAATTGAATACAAGGGATTTGTGTTTGAAAGTTGTTGATAAGTTACTGGGTTAACGATTGCGGTAAAAAAGGCGATGAATAGCGTATTTAGTGAACAAATTTTGGCTGATAAGCTAGCCAAACTCAATGGCACTCAACAGTGTATCGAAAGTATCCTTTTTTACCTATCTTTTTTACTGCTGGGTTTATTTTGTTTATTAATACGATTTATTTGCTGTAGTTAATTGCCATGATTTAGTTACCTAGCTTGTTTATTGTAGGTTTCGTTTATTAGAGGCCGCTTTACGCATGTATTTGTGTTCTATTATGGGTATAACCCTCTTTATCGCGGTTTTACATTGTAAAACCATCCACCCACGAGTTGCTGTTATTAGATGGGGCCAAGTCACTAGGCAAACGGATTTTTGTTTTTACTTTTTTGGTTAGTTTGATTGTTAAAAAGGTTTGTATGCTTGGTTTGGTATGTTAGTTACATTAGGGGGCAACGTTAATGTCCGACTTACCAATGAGTTTCAGCATAGCTGGGTGGGAAACGGCGAGGGATTGAGGGTTATGGGAGACCGAAAATAAATTGAGTGTAATCGAGAGGATGGATCTTACAAGCTCGATACCATGTTTAAATAGCTGCTTAGCGGTATAAAATTGTGGACTTTTTATTGACAAGAGTGATTTTTTATGTTTGTTGATTGATTGGTGCAACCATAGGAACACATTGTTATCACTTATAATAGCGCAGACCCAAAAGCAGATCATGACACAATTGTGCTTCAGTACTTTCACAAGTTTCATTAGATTTATGGACGAAACTTGGAGAAATTTCTTGGGTACTATGTTGGTCATGGCTTGCCTTCTGTGTCGTGAAGAAAAGATATGGAATAGGACATAGTATTATACGTGAGAAAGTAACTGAAACAGATCAAGTAAGTAATTTTTCGCTGGGCGGGCTGATAATCAATTTCTTGGCAAACGTCGTAAGAATGCCATAGACAAAAGGGATGGCGGATTAAAAGCTTTTGTTGGCTCTCAGCGAGTCACCGCCTTGTTGTGAACATACGTGTCGGAGTTGGGGACCTTATAATAATGGAATCAAGAGATGAAACATTTTGCCTGATGAAATGAGATTTTAGTAATGCACCAGACAGGGTAGGAAATGTCAGTTATTGTTCATGGTAGCATTTGTGAAATCTAATAATACAGTATGGGGATGTCGTAGATGTCTATATCGAATCGCAGCTCATGCAGCTGTAGTTTGAAATGATGTGTTTCAGTCTTTTTGTGGTTGGTCATTGATAAGGTCGCTGCAGTTATTGATTTGTGGTTAAATTTGTGAAAGGCTGCATTTTGTGGACACATCACGTGCTGTTTATTTAGGCGATTCTATCACAGGCATTTCTTATACTTCTAAATCTGTCTGCCTATTCCATGAAGTAATCTACTATATCAACTGTATATGCTCTCGGAATATGATTGTATGTGTGAGCATGTCAAAGCCTTGCCTGTCTGAAAAATTATGCTGTTTTTGCACTTTCACAGTAGACGTAATTACCTAAGTTTAGATGAAACTTGTCATGCTTAGAAGCTGGTATCTTGAATGGGACAAAATAAAAGTAAATGGGACATCTTAGGAACAGTGAAAAGATTGTATGGCAGTACAAGGACTGCTGCCTATTATGTATGCGTGACTTTATGATGAAATTTCCTTGATTCCTTACATAGCATTGTCACATTGGTGTATATTTCATCGGAGCAAGGCAGAGGTTGTTGTAGCAACATGGAGCAAACAGTTCCACAGCTCATCAATGGTCCAGAAAGTCCCCCTTTTATATCTTGCCAATGATATTCTGCAGAACAGCAAACGTAAAGGGAATGAGTTTGTTACTGAGTTCTGGAAGGTTCTTCCTGCGGCTCTCAAGGACGTCAATAGCAGGGATGATGAACAGGGAAAGAAGGTTATCTCCAGATTGGTATGTGTCCTTCTTTTGGCATGTTTTTTCAAAAGGTTTATAAGCAGGATCTACTCTACGTTGGATCAGTGTTCTCTTTTATGCAACTATTATGACTCTGATGTAGTATACTTATCATTTATGTCCGGTAGGTTAATGCTTGTTTGTTTCTTCCGGTACGCTTGCTTATGTAATTAAAATGATAGATACATCCACATTCTCATACTCTCATATACGGAGTACTGTTTATCAAGCATCTCACAGGGTTTTGAAATTAATATATATGCCTTTGTAGGTGAAAATATGGGATGAAAGAAAAGTGTTTGGATCAAAATCACATAATGTGAAGGATATAATGCTCGCAGATGAACCTCCTCCCCCCCTTGAGTTTGGTAAGAAGCGATCACGGAGCGTCAAGATTGTGAGAAGGGATTCACGTTCCATAAGGACGGTAAGACACTTTCTTCTTTAGTTTGTCAAAATTCTTGTACACTCTTTAGGCATCTCCTTGTTTTGAAACACAGTAAGTGACAAGTCTTCCTCATTGACTTGTATTCAGTTTCCCTTAACTCAATCAGTCCTTTTGCTTATGTGTCTCATCCTTTAAATTGGGAGCTGACTGTTTACGTTCTTTGATGAACACCTATTCCTTTTAAGTAGTCTTGCACATCATTTCAATCTTTTTGACAATTGATGCAGAAATTATCTATTGGAGGTCCAGAAGAAAAAATTGTGTCGGCTTTCCATTTAATTCTTAATGAACGTCCCACCGAAGAATCAGAAATGAATAGGTGCAAGTCTGCAGTTAACCGTGTGAGGAAGATGGATCATGACGTTGAAATTGCATGTGCTCAAGGTAAAGTTCTTTATAGCTTATGTTACAACCACATTGTCCTCAAATAACACTGAAGATCAAAATTTCATGACATGAAAGACAGACGTGATCCATTTGATTCAGCAGTGTGCATGTGGTGCATTTCTTGAGCCGTGAAAAGAATATCTTATATCATTATTTCCTTTTCAGTGAAGAATCCAAAGCGCAAAATTCTTGCCAAAGAATTGGAAACGGAAGAAAATATTTTGAAAGAGTGTATCGAGAAGCTTAAGTCGGTTGAAACTAATAGAGTGGCACTTGTTGCCCAGTTACGAGAAGCACTTCAAGAACAGGTATTAGACTGAAAATAAATCACTTCTGTAATTTAAAGCTTCAGACAGTTTCGGGATGAGGAACACCTTGGTTTGTAGCTTTGTTCTCTTAGTTTTCAAGTGACGCTGGTTAAATGTTTGCAAATTTGTAATAAATGTTTACAAAGAGTAGAACACCATTCCTTTAGTCTTGTGTTATTTGTTGGTCTGACACAGAAACTGTTTTCTTTACGTGCAGGAATCAGAATTGGAGAATATCCGTACGCAAGTGCAGGTATTATTCTGGGCACTTGAAGATATGACTATGTTTCTTTGGCTTCATTAAAGGTTTTGTAGTCTTCTTATTGGTTTTGGTAATTACAAAAGAACGTTAAGAGTGCTTGTGTCTCTGCTATTCGCTATTGAGAAAGGCAATATATTACTGGCTTGGAACGCCTGATTTGTATATTTGACTCTCTCCAATCACGAGGCTCTGAATTGTGATCTAGTATCTTGTGTAGGCTGTCGGGAATCTGAAGAAAAAGATCCCATTGTAGCTGAACCTACACCTTCCCCCTAGCCACTTTGCTATGTTCTCTGGAGTTTCATTCTCGTCATTGTTTATCATCATTATCTACCTAATCTAGAAAGAGGCTTCCTCTCCATGCTAGTTATGGGGTTAGACTGCACAATCTTTCTCATAGAGAGATTGTTTTCAAGTGATCCGTGATATTGAAAAAAACAAGTACGACCATCTGCTACTTCATGGAAAATTTTTTAGCCATTTTGATTAGTAAATTGCTGCCCAACCAAATATCTTAATCACATTACCAATTTTTGTTTGTTTTAGAAACATGGCTGAAAGGGAAAGTTTGGTTCAAACATATTACATCTGCCAAGCTTCCAGTGTTTGGCGAAAAAAATGCTATGTGTCTGCATCAGGATTTAGATTTGAACTTAAAACAAGCAGTTGTCTTGTTACTAGTTACTACTTGTTGTAGACTTTCAAAGCAACTTTACGGATTCTGAATTCCTTTTCAGAAGAGCTGAATTCTGGCAAATTTCTCTGTAATATAATTACATTAATAATTGCAACTTAAAACATTATGGGTACTGTAAATTATGATTCTGACACAAGTTTCTGGTACTAACATTTTTTTTTTTGTGTTCAGGTGGCGCAAGCACGAGCTGATGAGGCTAATAACATGAGAAAGTTGCTTAATGATGATAATTATGTTACTCCAACACCTAGTGCAGGAAAATCAAACAAAACGGCTGCTGATATTGCAGCTGAGGTGGCAGACAAACTCGCAGCTTCGAGTTCCTCTCAGCTGATCATGTCTTCCGTCCTGTCAACATTTGCAGCCCAAGAACTTTCAAAGACAGGTTCTGGCGCAAATTCAAAGTCGGAGCAGCCCACATCAGTTTCAGATCTGAATGGTCAAGCATCAGCAATGCCCGCTACCAGTCCTGCTCTTCCCCATCAATATCAGTCAATGTTGGTAAATCCACCCTCCGTTCAGAGCGCAAGCCCAAGTCCAGGCCAAGGTCCAGGTCCAGGTCCAGGTCCAGGTCCAAGTGCTCAGTATCAAATACACCAACATCAAAATTCCCAGCAATACGCTGCTTATGGGTATGGAAACCTTCCTCCGGTCCCACCACCACCGGCTCACATGATGGGTCCTATGATGCCTATGGCTCAAGGTCAAATGCAAATGAACCAGCCACAATTAATGCCTATGCCAATGGCGCAACAACCAATGACGTTAATGCAGCAGCCGCCACCAGTTCCACCAAGTTTCCGCCCGCTTCAGCCTCCGGGCATGGGTTATTATACACATTCTCAGTAGCTTGAGTGGTAAGCCTCCTCAAACTAGCATGTGTTCTCATTTCTAGGTGCTTCTGTTCAAATCTTGTTGAGAATTTCCTGACTAGAGTAGGAGTACCGAAGCTCATTGATGTTGTTATACATTACTAGTAGAATAGGATAGAAGTAGAATAATGGTAGAGCCGTTAAACAGTCTGTAGGATTCCAACCCGGCAGATATCATGTTGCTAACCCTGACCGTTGTAATCTTATGAATTCCGCCTTGTATTACTAGATTTTTGTAGGACCATAAAGGCTGACAAATTTAGCCTTTCCTTGCGACTTTCGACATTGTATTCTGTAGGATTTAAACTTCAAACCTCTAGTTTAAACTACAAAATCTCGCTGCACCTTTTTAGGAACTCATGGTTAATTTGGTTAATATTTCGTAGTTCCGGCAGTCATTTTCTTATACGCCCCCTTCAAAAGAATGTCCTTGTTATATCAGTTAATCCACATTCAAAGGCTGTTCGACAGAAAGTTTATCGGAGAGCTTCTAATTTATTCAGATTGTGCCTGGATGTTTGACCATCCAAGTCAGTATAAGTTTATACGGAGTAACATCTTACAGCCAGAGATGGCTACTCGTTTTTGTTACGGACTTTTTCTTAACCAACAGGTGATTGTTTGGTAGCCTACTGAAAACACGAGAATTGAAAATACCACACATTTGCAAAACTGGAGGATTTTTTGCTATTGTTTTTGGAAAAAACGAAGGTCTTGCAAATTCTTCGAACTCTCGATATCAAGTTGATGAATCAGCTTGCTTATTTCCCGCTTGTAATTCGGAGTTTATGTGAATTGTATTCCTCCATGGTAAACCAAATACATTTTTCCAATTCATAACTACTGCATTAACTATTATGCAAAATCCTTCTTTCGCAATTGAATTTTTTCTCAAATTGGGTTAGTTTCAGATTTTATAATATATCAGATCGAGTTTGGACCCTTTCTGTTGCTTTCGGAGTTTTGTCCTGAAATTAGGCCAGAACTATCTAATAGTCATGAAGGTTAAACTACAAAAATTACATATCAAAATTCAAGTTTGACAAAAAAAAACCATAATAATTTCCATTGACAAACTTAATTACAATTTACATGACTTGATTAAGATTCGAGAAGCTTATAAACCATAAAAACGGTTCCTCTTTCTTACAACTCAAGTACTCGAAATTCGACGACAACTATACATATTTACAGCATAATACAAGAAAGAGGTTAAATACTTAGCAAGTCAACTATGCAGAAAAGAACCCATCAAGGGCAGCTCGACCCAATTGACTACTAGGCTCTAGCTCTTGCACCCTTGTTTGGTTCATCCACTTGACTTTCACCCCGTAAAGCGGGCTCGACATCCTCGTCGAGCCCGTTTCCGGAGCTACATCAACAGACACCTTCTTCTTTGTCATCTTGATCCTCCTTTCATATTCTTCAGCAACTAACATTGCAATATCAGACATTTTCTCACTTTGTTTTGAAAGTTTTGTAATGTTTTTTGTGTCAATTTGTGAAGAATAAAGGAATTTAGAATGAATATTTATAGGGAGACATAATGCTACGTCACCGACATCATGTGTTGGCATGTGTCACATTGTTTTTTATGTGGAAATTGTGGATTAGGTTAGGCCTACCGAAATGTAAACAATTCAATGTTCGGTGGCACAAAGTATTCTATTTAATTAGGAATGGTTGATTGTTAAGTTAGGTGGTTTTAGCTTTTAGACACTAGTTTTGGACACCACCACATTAAGTGAATATTCCATCACAAATTCTCATTGAAAACAAAAATTTTCGTCACAAACAGAAGACGGGTCAAAAGTCCCCATTTTAACGAAAAAAATGTGACCATTTTAGTGACAAACCGTTATAGTTTGAAGATTATTCCGGTAACTTTTTATTTAAAAATGGTTACATTTCGTCTTAAATGAGTTACATTTAGCTCCGTCTTCAGCTTATGACGAAATGTGGTCGTCTTTAGCAAGGCGTATTGATATTCTATGGGGACTTTTGGCATAACACATGCCTTTGTTTTCATTTTGGTTGTCTTGTCGTGCAAGGCATGATAGGATCGTTATCCATTGGGATTAATGGAGTATGCCTTTTCAACGTTGTTTGTTTTAATGTTATGGAGGCCAAGTGGCTAACAAGTCTAATTGGAGATGGATAATGGGGTATAATATGATCCAATTAAGATGAAAATGAAAATGTATCCAGTTAAAGACAAAAGGTTACAAGAACAATTTTCTAAATCATAACAGTTTGTCATTAAAGTAGTCATATTTTGTAGTTAAAATGAGATATTTAGCCCGTCTTCAACTTGTGACGAAAAGTGGCCGTCTTCAATGAAAATTGGGGGTATTGAGGCGTCAGTTGGGCTGAGTTGGTTAAGTTGTAAGATGAGCCTAGAGTTGGCAGTGCGCCGGATTTCGTGCCTGGTTGTGCCGCCCACCGGCCCACGGCCCGAACTGCCTACTCTAGATGAGCCTGACCATGCGAGGCCCTCCTCTAGTTACAAGTCATGTTGAGTTATGTTAATATTTCGTCTAAACTATCTCTCAAGCTATACTAGATCGAGTTGTTATTAGGTGGTGAACATGTTAAATCAGGTCAAGTCGGTTACCGCTTTGGTGGTTCACTAGGCATGATAGTTGTTTCATCGTGACTCGTGAGGTCAAATATTGACCGTGATGACAACCGATATTGAATTATTATCACTTTGTGTTGAACAAAATTGTGAATGGGTCATTTTAGATAAGATGTGAGTTCAGTTAAGAAGTGATTGAAGTTGGAGATCGGATTTTAGGTAAAATGGATTTACCAATCGACTAAGGATGGTGGTACTAAGGTTTGGTTCAAGCGTTTTAGGATTTATTTCGATGTCAAGCTACAATATGTTAGTTTTTGTTACATAATTTTCTGGGTTCTACTGAATTTGATTATCGAATTTATTAAGCCAATTACTAGTTTATTTCGCATAGTGTCGCAATACAGGCAAAAACTCAATGGTTAGGTCAATCTGAAACTGTGAAAGGATTACGCGCACTTAAGATTGTTAGATAGTCTTCAACTCCGTCTTAATAATAAAACAAGTTTACACATGTTCCCCATGGTTAGGTCAAGGCCAAAACTCAATGGTTAGGTCAATCGGGAACTGTGAATCTCTCTATTTGATTGATTTGTACTCACCTCACAGTATGGTGCATGGTTTACACATGTTCCCCATGTCTAGTTGCCAATTTTTTAAATTTCAAGGCATGCCTACTTTTGAAACTCCAATACAGAATACTGTGCAACTCTAAAACATGATTTCAGCCAAAACCAGGGACAGAGCCAAGATTTATGATTCGGGGGCGAACAAGTCATAACATAGGCAAATTCGGAAAAATTGGAAAATTTTAACGGGGCCTGCTAGCTTAATATCCAATGCATCTACATTTTTAAAATAGACAATCCTACTAATAGATACTCCCAATATATTAACATGAATTTTTACTCCCAACATATTAGGATATGATTATATGAATTTTAGAGTTAAAAAGAGGCGCAAGTCCAGAATTACAAAGGACGTGAAGGCGAATCAACCAAAAACCCCTGAACGTGGTAATTAACCAAAAAACAACCTGAAGAGCGAAGAGGCGCAAGTTGAGTATTCCGGAGGACATGGTGAATCTGGATTCTGGCAAATAGACTCTCAATCTACCACCATGCCGACCAGGCGAGCACGTACAAAGATGGTGAAACAACCAAAAAACACCGTGATGATTTAACTTGCAAGGAAATGCTATAATAGAGGTGGTATTCAAATAAGCATATGACATATCAAGACACGCGTTGCTGTCTCATGACTGGTCATCATCAGTTCACGGCTTTTTAAAACATATTTGCATTAGCAATATAACACTTAATCAGGTTACCGGCTGTACAATTACATATCTAATAAAAACTATAATTGACTGCTGAATTCCCATAGAGATAAACTTGACTGTACAATTATAGATGCATGTAAAGCTTTATCACATGGAAGAGTGTATTGGTGGGAAGTCGAGAGAGATTTAACAAGATATCATTGTCAGGATTACTACCTGATGCAACTCTGAAATCGGGGTTACAGAAGGCCAAGAGCATTAAGCTGCTCTACATGCTCTGCTGGGAGAGGCGGGGGAGTCCAAACAGAATCCGTCATCTTATCACCAACATCCTCGACCACATATTCCTGGAAATGCATTAACAGCGGTTTCATTACAAGGACTGGTAACATAAAAACTTGTATATTTTTATTAGTTGTTCTTCTGTGATACGGCCTTATAGTGTGAGACTATAAGATCATCCCAAAAGATATAGCAGAAAAGTATTATACTGTACTAAATTCATAGAATTAGACCAAATAATCTCTAGGAGCACAAGATCACAAGGTGATGTGCATGAGATACTAATTAATCTGATTCATCAGGTAACAAGGGAGAACAGAAAACAATACTGCTGAAATTCATATCCAACACGTGACCACTTCAAATGTATTAGAGCGCACAATGACTGGGGTGACAGAACTAATGTGATTCTACATTGCATATTATTTATCCACAACAATGGGGGTGCAATGCAGCCCCCTGCATATCCCTGGACTCGACACTGGTAATATAGCTGAGGTGTAACAAAAGAAACTGTGTAATCGCATGCTGAAATATAAAGTTCACGTCCATGACAACATTATCCCAATGTCTCAATGTCTGCCTATATCGGGGTAGGGCGTTGGATATACACAACTTTATCATTGAGTGAAAACACAGGAAATTTGTTCAAATGACCAACGATAGAATTGCGGAAAGAGGAGCAAGCGTAACTCTACATTGGCAAAAGAAGTTGCAAATGTCACTTTTTCGGGTAAAAGAACGCGCGCGCGCGCGCGCGCACACACACACACACACACACACACACACACACAATTCGGGTAAAAAACTTGGCAAAAGAAGGATGGATGTTTTACCTTGGTTAGAATACGCTTTGCAAGAATGTGGTAATGTCGTTGCCAAATACGTTGACCAACCATTGTAGCCACAAGTACACTATAGAATATGCCTATCACTGCAAATAAAATCACTACAATCAAAGCCACTATAAACAACAATGGTAGACCACCTTCCCCGGAATCTCTAAAACAGCTCCCACAGTCACAGTCACAGCTCCCGCAGTCACCAGCTGCATCAGTACCACCTTCACAGCATCCTTCTCCACAGCACCCACATTGACCACCAGGAATGTCATAGGAGCCACCACCATTGCTCCACAAATAATAATTGCCTGGGAAATAGCTAGTTGCACCTGCTCTACATGGACAAACAATAACAATAGCAGGACCTTGAGAATTCATTTCGATACAATAAATAGTAGAGAAGAGAAGAGGAAGGGGCACCACCACTTCACAAACAATAAGTGCCCGTGAAATGCCTGTTTGCACATGCTCTACATGAACAAACAATAACATTAGCAGAAGCACCTCGAAGCTTCATTTGGATAAAATAGTAGGAGAGAAGAGAAGGGGGATCAAGGAGAGGGAAAGGGAGTGTAGTGAGAGAGGGTATTGAGTAATAGTGCTTCCTTCCAAACCTCTCCTATGTAAGATGGATTTACTAACCAAATAGAAGAAAAATAGATCCTTCCATTGTTCTCCAACTTAATTTACTAACCAAATAGAACATAAATATGAAAGGGTGATCTCAATCTCCAACTAAAAAGTTGACCTTAGGGCTTAACTATTTGGCGATAGTGATAATACAAAACATGCAAGAACATTAAGTAAATACCGTGGATAGCAGCAACACAGACAAACTTCATTACAAGGTTGTGTCAGATCATTCTGCACCCTTGTGTCGAAACAAGTTATGAAGCAACCAGAGAGCCCAAGCAAAGCGAAAAATAGAAGTGCACCTAAAGTCACCAAAAATTAAAACATAAGCATGCCATTTATTCCAGAAACTAAGAATAAGGAGGCAAACAGTATAATGAGCGGAGGGGTACTTTTCTCACTTAAATAAGAAACGGAGGAAAAGGCTCAATATTCGTTGGTTCTAGACTTACCTGATACTTACAAGAGCCCATAAGGCATTGGGGTAATGTTTATGTTCTTGAAAAAATAAGAAATCGAGTTACTAAAATAGTATGTTTGCATGGTTAAAACATTTTCACTAAATTGAACACAGCAACCATTGTTTACACTATCTCATTTTCTGAAATATGTAGCCAAATTCCTCCCTAAAAGTGGTACTACTATCTATATACGAATATGCGATATGATGGACATCAGACAAAGAAAACATAAACCACATCCGAACATAGTAGCGAATAAACTAAAACTCTACAATGGATAAGAGAGCTTACCGCACAGATAGTAGAAGCTGATAATGTTTTCGAAAATCCAATAATGTTGTAGCCAAAATTCTCGATAGCCATCAACCATATACACTAGATATGCCAGTGAGATAATGACCTAGACAAGGCATGAAATATAAAACAATGAAATTGAGAGAGAGAGAGAGAGAGAAGATGGGGAGGAAGAGCAATAAGTAAGAAGAACATACAAGCTGTACAATTAGAAATATGAATATGATGTCCCTTGTCACAAAAAACCGAAATTTCAATATACGCCATTTTTTGTCAGGGAGAGGATGAACTCTCAAATAATAGGGAGCCTTGCAGGTCATGCAGTGGGCAAATGCAAATCCTTCCTGAAAAAAAAAAAGCCAAAATAAAGATAAAGGAACATTTATACTATAAAAACAAGGTAGTATGACACCAGTCTCAGACATATTCCTAGTTCTAAATGACTGCGCGGTACAGTTTTACAAATGAGAAAAGACTACTAATCCATCTCCTATCACCACAGATCTGAACGCTCAATAAACCCAGTCATGTACACTGATATACATCCGGCAGGAAAAAAAAAACGAAGAAACTCCAAAGAACTCAGTCACACACTTCAAATCAGTCTGTACAAAGCTGAAGCAAATTCATCCACCTCTATTGTTTCCAACTGTCAATCTCTTTTGACACCAATGCTTCCCTTAGTTTGGGATGTCATGAGCTCCACATTGCAAAGCTTAAGAAGCACACTAGTCTCATGAAGGAAAACGTATACGGACTATTTACTAAGGTTATGAAGTTCTCATTCTTCAAATTGGTGTATAGTTACTGCAGCATGTTGCAGTTGAAGGCTTGAAGCAGTTTGTTTTGTTATATAGATACCTAGATGAAGTATGTAGTAGACAAAAAACATCATCATCATTTTTCACTCTAGACTTTTTCTATTATGTCGGGAACAGAGGCACTATCACCATTAGTGGCAATCCGTATTACTTACTCCATCCCAGGAAAACCAATAACTTTTAAGAGAGGCTCATACTTGTGGGAATAAGGGGAAGTATTTAAAATACCCCTTCATACACTTGATATAAATGTTTCGTAATTTTTTACTATAAGAAATCCACACTTTGACACCTACGATTTCGTAACAAGTAGATACTTCCGCAGAAGCATAATCTATTTTCTGGAATAGAGCCAAGTGAAGAGACTAGAGAGCTAGTTTATGCAGATGATATATTTAGTAGTGTTTCCATTTCAAGAGGAGCGGAATATTAATTGTTCTTTGATTTCAGATCACAAAAAGAAATGTTTCTAGTCACCTCAATCCTTGTAGTCAACAATTTCTTATGATAAAATTTGTTATCCAACTCAAATTGTTTAGGAAAGGCGTTCTTATTCTTCTTGTTGTTCTTATTCTTATTGTTCCTATTGTCGCTATACCTATAGATGAATCTTGTTATCCGACTTACATTATGGACTAAGGTGTCATTTAGTCCCAAAAGTCATCGTTGTTGTATGAATCCATTTACTCATTCTCTCTAGCTAACCTAACCCCAAACAAATTAACGAGACAAAAAGGTTGCGATACTACTAGACGATGACTCTTGCTAGCTAGCCCCGAGCAACCTTAAGCAATCTTCGAGACTAAAACATTGTTGTAGCACTTCTACAGTTACACGTTTACTAAAATAGAAACACCAAACACACAGATACTAGTTGAATTCGTATCTACACAAAAACACGAAATCACTTGCAACAATTATTCATGGACGACTTTCCCGTTTTACCCTAAAAACATGTTACTCCAGCTCTTCTTATTCCGTCCTAAACCCGTGCTCCACACCCGATACTCAAACACACACTGGTATAGTGGTATGACACTTATACGCTTCATTTAAAGCTAAAATATGCATATTTTTCGGGAAAATAGCCGTGTCGGATACTTCTAAACGAGTCCGAGTAACATAGCCTATAAATCTATAATTCAATTCATAAGTATGATTATAACTAACTCAATTCAAAAGCAAAAATCAAAAATACCTTGACAGAACGCCAATGATCCAAGCACTCTCTATGCACAAATTTAGATGATCCTTTACATTTACACGGTGCAATGAAATCTGTACCTGAAATCAACAAACAAAAATCGATAAATTCCTAAACCTAGAATTCAAGTAGCAAAATTGGAAAACGAAGAGAAAGAGTCTATACCGTCGGACTCGAGACAAATACGACACTGTATATGGTGAGAGGAAGAAGCTTCAAGGTCAATGAAATTAGGTTTGATCATCGGAGATGGCGGAATTAGTGGCGTTGTATTACTGAAGTCCGCCATTGATGATAATACAAGCTTTTAGAATTTGTGTATTTGTTGAATGTTAAAAGAGTTTCGCCAAACTCAAAGTCAGTCGTCTGTACTAGTCAATCGCGCTTCCACTTTTGATTTGTCTGTCTACCCAACCACTAGAAAGGCGAAACAGAAGACGGTCATTTCAATAAGTTTATAATCCTTTTAATTTATATTTTTTTTATTAATAAATCTTTTACAACTTTGATTCAAATTGTAATGTAATTGTAAATTGTAAATTGTAATATATTTCTCTAAGTT
>JAYMSF010000647.1:0-14637 GCA_036897335.1 Silene vulgaris | reverse complement strand
TGACAATTTATTTTAGGCCAAAAAAAATTAACTTCTCCTAAAAAAAAAAAAAAAAAAAATAGCAGTGACCATCACTCCGACATGTCTTGCTTCCGATCCTTGAAGTTAAGTCTGGTTTGGCTCTATAGTTTTGGGTCAAGATGAAATCCTTCTGTAAATTCCGACAGATGGCCGAAAAGCTAAATTAGGAAAAGGGAACATAATGAAAGTTGTGAACATTTTATTGTGTTTTTCTTTAGTTACTTAAGTTAGTAAGCATGATCTTAGGAATGCTGTAACTAATTTCCTTGTCCTACTCTTTTGGATCTCTGAGACATTTCTCCCTCCCTTCTGTCCTCTCACCTCCACCATTATTTTTTTTTCTGCCTAATTTGATATATCAGTTTCCACCTTAAACAGATCATTTCTTCATGTCTATGTAAACTTTCTTCCATCCTATCTTCTCTTAATGGCTTTCGGAAGGATGCGAAATAACAAGCGATCTTCTTCTTCGAGTTCATATGGCTCTACCATAGCAACTGTAGTATTCATAGCACTCTGTGTCTTGGGTGTATGGATGGTGACTTCAAACAACCTTATGTCCCCTCAGGCCACGACTCGCACTTCTGCAGGCCTCAGACCAGACGAAAGTCGTGAAACTAATGATATTATTAATCCCAATGAATCTACGGCCACCTTGAAACTGAATGAAAAAGGCAGTACCGGGACTTTTGAGGACAATCCTGGAGATCTGCCTGACGATGCTATAAAAACGGATGAGTCTCAGAAATCGGATCAGGTGAGTGGTAAGGACTACTCTAAAGAGGCCAATGTGGGAGCTTCTTATCAGCAGGCTGCAGAACGCCAGGATGAAGTGTCGGAAACTGAAGGGAAAATGAAAGAGAACGAGTCTCAGATTGATGAGAATCCTCATGGTTTGGGTGGGAAAGAGTCTATTGAAGAACCCCAAAGGCAAATCGAGCAACAACTGCAGGTCTCTGAAGAGAGTACACTCACCCAAAAGGATAGCATTCAGGAGACTGATACTCGAAGAAAGGGTCCGGAAAGTGATCAGGTTGAGGAGGGCAAAGACAGCCTGCCAGGTCAGGAAAACGCCAATGATCAAAGCAGCGAACAAGGGAGACAACAACAGCAAGATGTTGAAAACCAACAACAGATCACTGAGGAGCACCAGAGGGATGAAAACCAACAACAGATTGCTGAAGAACAGCAGAAAAATAAGCAACAGGCTGCTGAGGACCAGCAACTACAACAAGAGCAGCAGCAACAAAGTGATAACCCGATCACATTCAGTGATGAGACTAAGAAAGACCCAACTAAGCAGGATAGTAATGAAGACACGAACATAAGAGTAGAAAAAGATGATGGTATTCAGGAAGAAAAGCCAATAACTCGGCAAAAAGAAGAGACAAGCAAGCAAATTGAGTCTGAGCAAGAGGCAGATACTGCTATTAACAGTCAGGTAAACAAACAGGATAGGTCAGCATCAGCTGATGACAAAACAAATGATTCAAATTCGCTTCCAAACTCGGGAATCCCAAAGGAGTCGAATGAGTCAACACGCTCCTGGGCAACTCAGGCAGCTCAGTCCCGAAATGAGAAAGAAAGGCGGAAGGACAAAGTCGAGGGGCAAGATGAGGAGAGCCTTTATGGATACACTTGGAAGCTTTGTAATTCCACTGCTGGCCCTGACTATATACCATGTTTGGACAATGAGAAAGCAGTTAAAGCACTGCGTAGCACCAAACACTTTGAGCATCGCGAAAGGCATTGCCCAGAAGATCCCCCAACGTGCCTCGTCCCACTTCCTCAAGGCTACAAAAAACCTGTCCAATGGCCTCAAAGCAGGGACAAGGTAATTCACATAATATTTAATTTTTACTCAACAAGATTTTAATGTTTCGCTGCGTTCTCCTGAGAATTACAGAACATTATTTCCTTCAACGAGTTTTGTATGACTGTATGAGAATGTTAACATGTGAGGCCAGTGGCCAACCCTACATTTATATGGTAACTGAGTTGGTCTTTCACTCTCGCATGTAAGACTTTCTCATATACATCTTTGTGTATTGCCCTCGTCTTGAGCTTGGTCTCGTGTGAGGCCAATCCTACATTTATATGGTAAATACTAAATAGGTTGGAAGTTCAAGAGTAACTACTACAACAACATCAAAGCCTTAGTTCCAAAATGATTAGGGGTCGGCTGAAGAGTAACTATTTCCACTAATTAATAGTCGTTCGTTGTTATTTGGCAGATTTGGTTTCATAATGTGCCACACCCGGAGCTAGCACAGGTGAAAGGTCATCAGAACTGGGTAAAAGTTTCAGGGGAGTTCTTGACTTTTCCAGGAGGTGGAACTCAATTTATACATGGTGCGCTTCATTACATTGAATTCATTGAAAAGGTAACTCATATCCGCACTGCGTAAAACTGTGTTAGTGCATTGCCTTTTATTGACTGATGTAAAACAGCTGGGTAATGTTCATGTTTTTTTTGCTACAGATGGTTCCGGGAATAAAATGGGGAAAGCATACAAGAGTAGTACTGGATGTCGGATGTGGTGTTGCAAGCTTTGGCGGCTATCTTTTTGACAAGGATGTGCTCACAATGTCATTTGCTCCAAAAGATGAACATGAGGCGCAAGTTCAGTTTGCCCTAGAGAGAGGCATACCTGCAATATCTGCTGTCATGGGCTCTAAGAGACTCCCATTCCCAAGCGGAGTTTTTGATATCGTGCATTGTGCCCGTTGTAGGGTTCCCTGGCATGAAGAAGGTCAAGAAGTTCCATTAATAGCTCTAATCCTGTTACATTATGATCACAACACAAAGCACATCCACCTTAGAAGAGAGATCGTTCACATATGCTATACTTTCTCTGTGCCTGCACATAGTTCACGCATTCTATTTGAGTCCGTCTCAGCCAATATAATATATTTTCGTTTTAGGCATGGGACTACCTAGTGTACATGCATGTGCTTACGTAGAAAATCAAGTCCAAGAAAACGTAACTGTCTGCAGGGACAAAGAGAGTAGAAATAATTTCTCAGTGATTTTGCAACATTTGTTTAAATGTATTGAGTTGTTTGGATTCCATCTGAAGGTGGTAGACTTCTTCTGGAGCTGAACCGTGTTCTACGACCTGGGGGCTTTTTTGTTTGGTCAGCTACACCTGTGTACCAAAAGCTTGAAGAAGATGTCGAGATATGGGAAGGTATTTGGAAACTTCATAACAACATACCACCAAACAGTTTTAAGGAATCTGACTGTTGCTATTTTGCTTCCTAGCCATGACAAAGCTCACTGCATCAATGTGCTGGAGACTCGACAAAAAGGAGAAAGACGCTCTAAATAAGATTGGAGCCGCTGTATTTCGCAAACCCATCAACAATGCATGCTATAACAAAAGGAAGGAGAACAAACCTCCAATGTGTAAGAGTGATGATGATCCCAATGCTGCCTGGTATGTAGTCTCGTACTCAGCTAGGCCTATCAGAATCACTAACATATTGAAACACTGCATCCAGTTTAACCAAATAGCCATGTAAAGAACTTCTTAGTTACTTAATCTCGGCTAAATCATTTGAGAATGTTTTGTGTTAGGTATGTGCCACTCGAATCATGTATGCATCGAGTACCAACAGAAGTGACGGCAAGGGGAAGCAAATGGCCACTGAGGTGGGCGGCTAGGCTGCAGACCCCTCCATATTGGCTGAACAAAACCCAAATGGGCATTTATGGAAAACCTGCTCCTGATGATTTTGTAAAAGACTATGAGCACTGGCAAAGTGTGGTGAACAAATCTTACATTAATGGACTTGGTATCAGTTGGTCAAATGTCAGGAATTTCATGGACATGCGAGCTGTTTATGGCGGGTAGACATCGCTATCTTTATGTTTTTAAGTATCGTTAATTCCGATTAGAAGAGATACTAACCAGCATGCACTTGTTTTCAGATTTGCAGCAGCTTTGAGAAACTTGAAGGTCTGGGTCGTTAATGTCGTCAATGTGAATTCACCAGACACACTTCCCATCATCTATGAGCGAGGCCTCTTCGGGATCTACCATGACTGGTGTGAATCGTTTAGTACATATCCTCGGACATACGATCTACTTCATGCCGATCATCTTTTCTCCAAGCTGAGAGAAAGGTAAGCAACTGCATTCCTGCTTTTAAAACAAAACTCGTATGAGACGGTCTTACACGTCAGACCACTCCATTAACCTTTTTAATAATGAGCAATATACAAGGATTCGAGTTGGCACCAAATGTGAGACTGCTCATACAAAGACTCCTCGCGGAATCTTAAACACAAGGTTGTTGTTCAATGTTCATGACTGCAAGTGTTTGTTACAGATGCAAACTTGGTCCAGTCATGGCAGAAATAGACAGAATAGTTAGACCAGGAGGGAACTTGATCGTACGTGATGATTCGAGTGCTATTGGAGAAGTAGAAAACTTGCTTAAGTCACTGCACTGGGAGGTACATTTGACATTCTCCAAAGACCAAGAAGGGATACTGAGTGCCACAAAATCTGACTGGCGACCGACATCATATGCAACTTCCTGATCCCTAACAGGTAGCAAAACTGCAATCTTAATGAGCACGAGATTCAACCGCCAAAAAAAGAGGTGCATGAAATTAGGGCAACTCTACAATTTAGTTCTTGTTGTTATGTAGCAAAAGATAAAATATAGAAAAATGAGATAGCATATTATACTGCAAATCAGCTGTTAGTACTATTTTACTGGTATACATGTAGAAGAACACGATCGAGCTCACTGAATGGAAATACAATGGCGCGCTCATTACGGATCAAACTTTGCTAGTCTTGGACAAGTATGTTAATATACCATAAAAGACATACTCCCTCAGTTTCAATCATTTGTTTACCTTTCATTGAAATACTCCTCACATTGAATTTAAAAGGTAAACAAATGACTGAGACGGAAAGACAAGGAGAAGTCTATTACTTTGAATGCCAGGGATTGCAGGGATATTAATTAGTGACTGATGACATCAAAATATGGAATCATTAAAAACATCAGAAAAAAAATATTAAAACCTCTAAATTAAGTGTTATCTACTTTATTTAGATCTGATAAGCTTGATTCATGGGATCATGTCACGATTTTACAATTATTATTTTTGAATTAAATAGAATTGTGTAATGTAATCTTGTCTAAAGTTCTATCTATGATCGAGATTGGTCATCTCGTTTCAAGCCGTAAAATCATCGAAAAGTAAATTCCAGGTTGGAATTCTGACAACACTGGCTCGCGGGGACCTTAAGTACTTAAAAACCATGATAGAACGTGTGTTATTTGTATTTTCAGTAAGTGACATGATAGAAACTGAGCGAATATATGGTAATCCTGTAAAAAACAATGCACTTTGACTTCGTTTCGACTTTGGATAGATGGCAAAGAAATATTATTGAATTGTGGTGTGTGTAAATTCTTGCTGTCAAGTTTGAACATGACAGGAAGCCTTAATGACAGTAGTGCTTCTATTACTCCAACTAAGTAGACTTTGCTCACATTGTCTGACAAAACTCAGATCCATAATACTATATTCATTGTCTATTTACAATGCTTAATTACACAATTTCATCATTATTATTATTCTAATGACGCGTGATTCACATTTATAAATCACCATAATTTCTACTAGAGATTACACATTTTTCGACTTTTTTCCGAGTCATGAATATCTTCAAAAATCCCCATGCTCTAATTCTCTTCATAGCCTTAACCAACACATTGAGTTCCTCATTTGTTCAATCATGCAACCCAATTGACAAAGAAGCATTGCTGGACTTCAAGCAAAGGATCACAGCCGACCCGTCTGGACTTCTCAGCACGTGGCTCGCCACAACAGATTGCTGCACAACATGGACAGGCGTGGAGTGCGACCCTACTAATGGCAGGGTAGTCAATATGATCTGTCCAGGTCAACAATCACCGGGAGACGATATTATTATAGATACCTTCATGTCAGGTACACTCTCCCCTTTCTTAGGCAACCTGACCTACCTTCAAATTCTTGATGTAAGTAACTTGAAGGAGTTATCCGGTCCTATCCCGGCTGAGCTAGGAAAGTTGTCACATTTGAGACGGTTTTACCTACAAACTAACAAGCTAAATGGTTCTTTACCTTCTTCACTAAGTAACCTCCATAGATTAGAGATGATTTACATTGGTGATAATAAACTCTCTGGCTCGATTCCTGACTCTTTATTTCGATCAATGATTCAGCTTTCCGACTTGTATGCATTTGGAGATCAGTTTTCGGGATCAATACCATCTTCCATCGCGTACTTGACTTCACTTACTAGACTTGACCTTCACGGAAATAAGTTATCTGGTAGTATTCCGGTGGGTATAGTCCGATTAAAGAGCCTCAAGTATATGGATTTATCAGGAAATCATATAACGGGAAGTCTACCGAATTCCATAGGGAAACTATCAAATTTAGTCGATTTACTCCTCCAAGATAATGAACTCACGGGGATAATCCCGTCTTCCATTGGCCATCTTGTGTCTTTACATTACATTCAGCTTGATAACAACCACTTAACCGGTACCCTACCCTCAACTCTAGGTCACCTTGTTGGATTAGTCGGGCTGACCCTTTCGAACAATACCCTTACAGGTCAAATCCCTGCGAGTTTTGGCAATCTTAAAAGCCTTATGACCTTAGATTTGTCAAGAAATCAGATTGTCGGTCCGATCCCATTCCAACTGGCTAATTTACAGGAGTTGCAGGGTTTAGATTTGTCTTATAACCCGCTTGCATTAACGAGCATACCAAATTGGCTCTCTAAAGTTCCTTTGTTTACGCTAAATTTAGCCAAGACTAAACTCAAAGGACAACTACCTAAATGGCTTTCTTCCTCAAGTATAGGTAAGCTCGACTTGTCGAGTAATGAACTCACGGGGAAGTTGCCTTCATGGATAGGGAACATGAGTAATCTATGGCATCTCAACTTATCTAACAACGGGTTTTACTCGACTCTTCCTATCGAAATTAAAAACCTGTCGCTTCTCTTTGAATTAGATATTCACTCAAACAAGTTCTATGGCCCTTTGGGGCCTGTTTTCGATAAGATAGTCGATGAACCAAGAGGGTATTACTATTCTATCGATGTGTCTAGGAACAAGTTCACGGGTCCAATTGATAATGACATTGGTAACAAGCACGCGTTGATGTCAATCGGGACATTGATATTGTCAAACAATCCATTGGGAGGGCAAATCCCAAAGTCCTTAGGAAACTTGGCCGAGCTGCAAGTGTTGGACATGACCAGCAACCGCCTTTCAGGGAAAATACCCGCGGAACTAGGGAATGCAAAGCAACTGAAGACGATTATGCTTTCAAAGAATAGATTAAGTGGAAGAATCCCTGGGAAGGTAATTAATTTGAAGGAACTGGAGGAGTTTAATGTGTCAAGAAATAGACTAAGTGGCCAAATTCCTGGCCATAAGGCTAAGATTCCGGCTTCTTCATTTTCGCGTAATCCAGGCCTCTGTGGCAATCCTCTCCCGCCTTGTAAGACACAATCTTAGTCGATAAATTTTCGTCGTGGAATTTGTATTGGTTATTATGTGAAATGCAGAATGAAACATAGTTATGTAAAACTTTCTGTTAATTATTTGTTACTAGGAGTAACTTGTGAATTGTTGGAAATTGGTGTAATACATGTAATGCAATGTTCACTTCCTTTACTTAATGGTAAGCAAATCTTAAAGCATGACAAACGAAGAGTATTCAATTGCATTGATACACGGTATATATAAAAGTCCAACTTTTTAATGGAAAGAAATTTTTGTATCAAAGTTGTTTAAAGAAAAACTGAGGTTTACACATACAAACCAGTTGAACATGTACAATGATGTATTCTAGATTTCTAGGTGAGCACAAATTCTTGTTTTAAATTGGTACTATCTGTTTAAGTTTAAGACGGATTAAATATGCTCATGTGGAAATTGGGATGAATAAGACTAGTGGACTAGTGGTGGAGCTAGGGGGTTAGCAGATGAAAATTTCGAAGTTTTTGATTATAATTTTCCAACTTTTTTCGAATTTCCCTTATACCATTACCCCTTTGTTTCCGCTAAAATTCTTCGCTCCCGATGAGTTGAAATCCTGGCTCTGTCACTAAATAGGACAAAACTAGAATGCATTAGAAAAGGTACGGAGTATAAGGTTTCTATATACTCATGTGAGTGATATTTGACCCGTCTTGATCTAAAGACAGATAGTGTCGTCTTAAGCAAGACTAACGGGTTTGCGAGAGCATTTAAAAAGTGAAATGAAAAAGAAAATTGGAAATTGGTACAACAAAGTCGGCAAAACCCTTGCACAATACCCTATCATCCAAAGACCAAAGTCCAAACCCTCTCTAGTGTCTTCTCTTGTTCCTCCTCCCTGGTAACTGGTAAGTAGTAACTCTCTCTTTCCCTGTCTCTTTTATGTCAAGTTTCATCCTTTTCCAGCTGAAATTACTTATAAACCCTCATTCTTTTTACTGTAATCTGATAAAGTGGTAATCTTTTGGCAGGTTGACAATTGAGAAAGAAAATATGGATGGTGGTATAGTCAAGGGTGGCCTTACACCTAAAATGATTTTGGATGATATTTTCTTCAATTTCCCAACTCCATTTCCAATTCATTCATCTTCTCTTCCTCTTCCTGCTGATTATTCTTTTGTTGACCAACTTCTTAATTTCAACAACTTTGACCCAATTCAACCTCCTCAATTCCAACAACAACAACAACAACAACAACAATTCAACAACAATTGTACTGTTGTTGTCAATTCCCAAAAACATGTTGCTGAAGATAAAGATAAAGATAAAGATTCCTCCTTTCTCTCCCTTCCAATTCACACTGTAAGTCTGTAAATTGTAATTACTCCCTCCGTTTCGAGTTGTATTTTAATGAAGCGTATGGAATCAAACCGTTTCAATATATTTTCTTACTGCATTGCAGACAGAAGAAGCAGAATTAGAGTGGCTATCTCACTTTGTTGACGACTCTTTCTGTCCATATTCAACCCCATTTCCACCCGGCTACGTCCCCAAACCCGAGAGGGAACCAGAGAGGAAGCGGACAAGGGCAGGCAGGTGGGTGAGGCCCACTTCAAAGTCGGACTCATCTCCACCGCCCAAGAAGAAGGTCCTGAAGCAGTCAGGTAAGGGCAACAGGACGTGCAGGCACTGCGGGACAAAGAAGACACCACAATGGCGGGGTGGGCCAAACGGGCGGAAGACCCTGTGTAATGCGTGTGGGGTGCGGTTCAAGGGAGGTCGTTTATTGCCTGAGTATCGGCCCGCTTCAAGTCCGAGTTATAAGAGCGAGGTGCACTCGAATAGTCATAGGAAGGTGATGGAGATGAGGATGGTCAAGGGTGGTCTTACACCTAAAATGATTTTGGATGATGTTTTCTTCAATTTCCCAACTCCTTTTCCAATTCATTCTTCTCCTCTTCCTCTTTCTGCTGATGATTCTTTTCTTGACCAACTTCTTAATTTCAACAACTTTGATGTCCCAATTCAACGTCCTCAATTCCAACAACAACAACAACAATTCAACAACAATTCTACTGTTGTTGTCAATTCCCAACAACATGTTGCTCAAGATAAAGATTCCTCCTTTCTCTCCCTTCCAATTCACAATGTAAGTCTGTAATTACTTACTTCCTCCGTTCGGGTTGTATTTTAATGAAACGTATGGAATCAAACCGTCTTAATATATTTTCTTAATGCAGACAGAAGAAGCAGAATTAGAGCGGCTATCTCACTTTGTTGACGACTCTTTCTCTCCATATTCAACCCCATTTCCACCCGATAAACATGAGAGGGAACCAGAGAGGAAGCGGACAAGGACAGGCAGGTGGGTCAGGCCCACTTCAAAGTCGGCACCGCCCAAGAAGCAGGTCCGGAAGGAGTCAGATAAGGAGGACGAGCAGAGGAGGTGCAGCCACTGCGGGACAGAGAAGACACCACTATGGCGGAGTGGGCCAAATGGGCCCAAGACCCTGTGTAATGCGTGTGGGGTGCGGTTCAAGGGAGGTCGTTTATTGCCCGAGTATAGGCCCGCTTCAAGTCCGAGTTACTCGAGCGAGTTGCATTCGAACCTTCATAGGAAGGTGATAGAGATGAGGATGCTGAAGGAGGAGGAAGCTGGACCTTAGCTTGGATTGTTTCGACCGGTGTTAACTTTTGGATAGTATACTGACCGACGGCTACGCTCTGTGTCCAGAAATGTTAGGAATTGAAGGGTTCACTTTTAGGTGAGAATAGTAAGGTTCAAAGTCAAGTATTGATTAGTGTAGTACTGTAGTCGACCCATTTTCGTGGATTCCAGAATAGAAACGTCTAATATAAACAAGAGAGTAGTTAGTCTTATTCGAACTAGTCTCGACTCTTGAGCTCTCAAGTTAATCTCATGAAATTTTGTATGATGTGGAATAGGGGTGGTTATTAGTACGGGTTAGCCTGCCCTAACTCGGCCACCGGGTCACTTTTGGCCCGGCGCATTCCGATCCGTCCCAGCCCCCCGCCCTATATTTGGGTTGATTCCGAGTTCCCTAGTGCCAACCCCGACCCGTCCCAACTTGGACCCGCCTAGGGCCGCCCTAAACCCGCTTCACGGGTCGTATTTTGACCGGCCCTGCCAAACCCGCCCTATATCCCGGGCCGGTTCCGGGTCTCCCTATCCAAGCCTGACCCATGACCCACACTAATGACCACCCCTAATGTGGAAACATGACAAGTTTGCATCTTATATGCTTTGGTCCGGATGAATTTTGAAAAGGCTAAGAATCATGGCAAATTTTTCATATATGTGGCATTCACAAATTTATTACTTTTGTTTTGCAATTGTACGTATGACATTTGACCCATTTGGTCAAATATTCAAATGATCTAATTTCAACAAAACCGTAAACTAAAGCAGCATAGTAACTATATACAATAGTGTGTTAATGGTGTACATATACTCCTAAACATGAACGTCCACTTCATTATCCTCTACTTGACACGCAATTTCTGAAACTAAAAAGTCTTCTGGGCCACCGATATTGAGCAAAATGCACTTACGCCATTACGACATTAAAATGAATGGTGGAAAGTCGGCTAGGAGGATCTAACTCCAATGAAGAGGAATATCCTACACCTTGAAAAACAATCCTTGCGAACAAGGACCTCATAGGCAAGAAAAAACGAGCTAGTAGATAGGTAGCAAAAGAAAAACAAACCCTAACCAACACCATCACAAAAGGCCAAATTGAGATGAGCACAACACAAACGAATGTAATATTACCATCACCATAATTATCCTATTACTGATCTTATGACTGTGATATATTTGTACTAAAGGGAAATTAAATAAAGTTAAAACGCCATAGATAAGAGGACAAAACACCCATAGCATCCATGATGTAACCATTAATACAAGCATATACTCCCTCCATTCAACTCCACATTACATATTTCACTTTTGTAAACTATTCACAAATGAACATTCATCTTCGATTTTCTCTCGATACGTAAGTGAAAATATATTCATGTGAGATCTTATTTGATTCGTCTCTAAGAGTACTGTAAGAATATCTTTTTATAATTTTCGCAAATACGTAGTTAAAGAGATTTACCGCGTAAAACACGCATTGGCAAATGTGAAAAAGCAAAGTTGTAACGTGGAGTTGAATGGATGGAGTATAAGGTTTAGACATTTGATTGAGGTACATACCACCGATTCCAACCTAACCAGCACCACCACCAAAACCCTACTCGTCCCTACCTAATCACATCTCAAACATTAAAAGGCCACACCAAACCACGAGTTCACTCCAACTACAGAAAACGGTGGACCAATGGACACACAAAGACCAACAAAAAGGCAGTAGACACCAAGAAACCAAGCAAATGGCACCCTTAATCACGATTGTCGTAAATTATCAATGTATTTTAAATTTATGAAATTTTAAGAATTGTAAGAAAAACACGTGTGTAACAATTCCTACTCCAATACGATAACAACAAAGTAGCTCACAACAGAATTTATTTAGACAAGTTTTTTTATTTATTTTTTCTACAGTGAGAAATGAGCGGGGAATGTGGTAAGAAGAGAATTATGTGAAGAAATTGAACTTGGAATAATATAGATGCAACATTGAAATGTTTTAGAACTTTTCCATTGCATATTTGTTCTAGGGAGAAATTGGATTCTACAAGATTTGTTAAAAATGTAACAAAATCAAGAAACTCAGATTTTTGTTTAAAAAATTGGATTATGTTGATAAACTAAGAGAAGAAGAACCGTCCAAAAGGAAGAGATAAGCCCTGAAACGAACCCACCCGAAAAGATGAACCAAAAACATTCACCCAAACCCAAAAAACACATCCTCAGAGCTATCATTCTACTTAAATTCCTCTTCCTCATCATTTTAATGGCTTCTTCCTTCAGTCTCTCTCGTTCCCTTCTCTCTCCTCTCTCACTCTCTCTCCGCCGCTGCCCTCGCCGCATTCCTCGTAAATCACTCCCTTGTCCTCTCTATTCCGCCGCCTTCCTCACCTGTCTCCACCACCCTAGCCGCCGCACCACCACCACCACAACAACAATCCCTTCCTTCTCCTCCACGTCACTCCTCTCCTCACGTGCCTCTCACATGGCTTCCTCCCCCGCTGTCGCCGTCGACGTCGCTGATGTTGACGTCTCTTCCAATCCTCTATTGTCCGACTTCGACTTCCCGCCGTTCGATTCCGTCACCGCCGATCATGTTCGCCCCGGCGTCCGCGCGCTGCTCAAACAACTTGTAAGTATTTGATTTGTTATTGTTTTGCTGGTTGAAAGAAATTATCGGTTTTGAAAGTCAAACAGGAAGATCATAGTGAAAAATGTCAGTAGTTAATAGATCGGAAATGAAATGTGTGTAGGAAAATGATTTGGATGAGTTGGAGAAGACGGTCGAGCCGAAATGGGAGAAGCTAGTGGAGCCATTAGAGAAGATGGTTGATAAGCTAACTGTTGCTTGGGGGATGGTTAACCACCTTAAATCTGTTCAAGACTCTCCTGAACTTCGCGCTGCTATCGAGGAAGTGCAGGTATCACTATTCGTCTTTCCGTTTTAATTAAGGAATTGAATTTGACTTTGATCGCGATTCGACTTTAGACACTTCACTCTCTGATCCGCATTTGCTCAGCCGCTTCTTAGTTCGTTCCATTAGTAGCATAGTCTGTTAATCTTGATTGCAAGTGTACAGAAGTTGTCTTCTTTAGGCTGGGTGATTAATTTTAGGGTTTTTCTAGGTGTTACCCTTGTGTTTTTTCGAATTCTACGTGCCACCCTCTGGTACCCCTAAAGTTTGTAAATAGTTCTTCAAATTCTGGAACTACTTAAAATCGAGTTTTCAAAAAGTTAAATTTTGCAATGAAAATATGTTTACGATCAAGTAAACGATATTAATGTTAATGGTATGACAAATTATTGCCAATAGATCAATAGAAAGTGCATAAAATAAACGTTTAAAAGAAGCGAATTAGTGCATTTTGGGTATTTTGAGAGGTTTTCAAAGTTTAGGGGTACCAATGATGTTTTGGAAAAACAAAGGATACCACGTAGAATTTGAAAAAACACGAGGGTACCATGTAGAAAAATCATTAAGTTTATTACTTCTGGCGTTCTGGCGTTTTTCTTTTCAATTGACTTTTACTTGTGATTGTATAATTGTAACAGATGGTTAGTTGATCGATGAGTACATGTGCTTTATTGATAGATTAATTTGTACAGACTTGAGACTACAGACTAAAGTTATGTTTGGCCTAACTTGTTGAAAATGAGTTTTTGTTTTTCAAGCTTAATTTTTCAAAAGTGTTTCTCAAAAGCAGAAGCACAAAAATGCTGCTTCTATTTTCATGGGTAAAAAGATGGGTTTTTGGCTTTTGAGAAATTTTTGTTCAGCTTTTACATAATGATGTGTTTGGCCAAAAAGTGATTTTAGGTCCAAAAACACTTTTAAAAGCGCGGCCAAACACACACTAATTGTAGGCTTTGGCATAGATTAGCTTATGATACTCGTGTTGGTGCTTATAAAAATATTGGTTTCTTTGTGCAGCCCGAGAAGGTGAAATTTGATCTTAGGTTGGGCCAAAGTAAGCCCCTTTACGAAGCATTCAAAGCTATCCGTGAATCCTCTGACTGGCCACAGTTGAGTGAGGCTCGAAAACGGATTGTTGAAAGTGAGACTCCTAATTTATCTTTGTTTATTTTCGTTTTAGTACTTGAACTTGATGCACATATGGTGGAAAGTGTGGAAACCAGGTATAGGCATCTGAGAGAAAACGGAGTGAAAATTAATTGGATTTTACCTTTTTTAGGATATACAGTATGGTTGACAATGAAATTTGTGCACTGCGGTGATATTTCTTTGTGAAATCCTACAAGGATAGAAGACTGATTGCAATTGTACTTCATGAAGTACATATTAAGACTAATTGAGTTAACTAACACGGTATTCTATGGTTCGATTTTGGTTGAAATGGCTTGCACCGCTAATTTGTTTTGCTATGTTTCAGATCAACTTAAGGAGGCTGTTCTCAGTGGTGTTTCTCTCGAGGATGACAAGAGA
>JAYMSF010000646.1:0-14638 GCA_036897335.1 Silene vulgaris | reverse complement strand
TCCCTCCGTCCTGGTCATTTGTTTACCTTTTCTATTTTTGGGTGTTTCACTCATTTGTTTAGCTTTCTGTATTAGGAATGCTTCTAATGAGTAATTTTAACTTCCACCTTCGTTATGGTTCACGTGTCATCCAATAGCAGTAACCCACTACCACGGTTGGCCCCCTGTCCTCTCCTTGATCTATAATCGGGACGGAGGGAGTATTAACTCCTGCATCTGTAGTCCACCTTATGTGCGGTAAAAGGTCTGATGTTTATGCCAGTAAGTGAAAGATAATTTTTTTCTAGGTAAAGCAAGTGATCTCCCTAACAGTCAAATGTTTAATGAATGTAAATTGCAACCCTTTTGCAATGCGAATCTTGCATGTTTTGGTGAATTTGAGGCATCGTGTGAATTATTGATGCTCTTTCTTGAGTTGAGCATCCTTGATACTGACTGTAACTGACGCGTTGCTGTCAGCTCGTTTCGTATATTATTGATCACTGTTGGGTTCGTGTTTGGTTGGCTTTTTTTAGGGCTCGACTTGAAAAGAAAGAACGCAGAAAGAAATGGGCTGAAAGGCGAACTCCGAGACCTAAGCCAAAACCTAAAGCGTCTGAAGGCGATGATGAAATGGTTGAGGATGAACCTGAAACTGAGACCACTAAGCAATCCCAAGTAACTACAGGAATGCTTCCAAATGATATTGTCAGCTTGCTTGCAGCACGTGAAAAGTATGTTCTCTGACCATTTTGTGTATATTTGTGCTTGATATCGCATTACTTCAAGGCTATATGTTCTGTCTTTTGTGTTCTGATTCATCTAGCAACAATTGGTATTTGGAATATTTGTAGGCAAGTTTTCTTGTCGGACTCTGAGGAAGAGCAGACTGACATAAAAACAAAGCGCAAGAAGAAAAAGACCAATATAGCAGGGTAAGAGGTGTTTATTTCACACAAAGAACGAATGTGCAATTTTTGTTTTCTAACATTATGCTTATGACAAATTGTTTGATTCGTGTACCAGTGTTGAAACCGTAATTCTGAAGGAGATGCCACCTGCACAGTGTATCCAAAACTCATTGGACTTTTTAAAGAAAAGGAAAATGCAAGTCGCAAGGTCTTCTGCAGTTTTGAACAATTCTAAGCAAGCCTTGAGGCTCCTGTCTTCTTCTGGCGTACTGAAGTAGAAGTTTGACATCTCGTACCAAAAGGTGTTTGTACTCTTGTTGTCTTTGTAGTATCTTATAGCCACATTTCTTATCTGTTATATGGGCTCGATGGAATTGGGGTAATGGAGGTCAAAACAGACTGGAAGAGGACAGTGTTGGAAGTGAAGGGAAGTGGTAATCGATTGAAGACGTTTTAATGTATTTCCAAAGGGGAGGTGCGTAACTCTTGCCTCCCCTCACTCTCCTAGTCTCCTTCCTCTTTGCATTATTACATTACATCCTACTTCCCTTTGTTTTGATACGGAGTACTCCGTATTATTTACAGTCATTGCTTGTACGCCTTTGAAATGAAAACTGCCAATGAAATTTTTTTCGACTTCATTTATTTTTCTGGAGTTTTTATTCACTGATTGCTAACAGGACTTCCTTGGAATCGATTAATACGCTACTCTAGTACTGCGTAATAAGTAGAAACAATATTTGTTACACCACCAGTCCACCAGGCCAGGTATAGTTGTCTGGTTTATTCACTCGACTAAAAATTAACTGCGGGTGTTAAATGCTTTGCTAAGCTACATAGATATTTTTTTTTTTCAAAAGTATTATGGTTGTCTCTAAAGTCTTTATGGCTCAGCGGCTGAGCTACTTGTTTCCAAAGCACCTTTTCAAATAATCCGATCCTACTTGGACCCATTTTGGGCAAATTTCAAGTTAACCCTATGTTAATTTCTTTTGTTTTGAGCACTACTTTTGAAAAAAAAAATTGGTAACTTTACTAAAAAAAGTAATTAAATTAATGGCTGAGAGATGACAAAGGCCCTCCTCCTGAAATTGTGGTTGTTATGTTTGCTCACTTCTGCTTGCACTAAAAATAGATCCAGAAATCGCGGTTGTAATTACAAAGCTCACAATACTTTCTCAATGCTTAGAACTAGATTTCCGATTGTTATTGTTCTTTCATTGCGAGTTCATCGTTCACAGAATCCATACACTTTTCTCTCCAACTTCTTACACAAATTGTCCATTTATTCAAAATCATAAATATGATGTACTCATGCGGAGTTTGATCGCTCGTCTGTCTTATGGTGAATAAAGAACCTGATATTATCTTATAATTATATGATGATATCAAGAAACATGAAAGGGTATTTGATTTAAAGAATTGTCAAGAGTAAGCATTGTCAAAGACCTAAAAATGTTGGCAAGCACGAGTAGACGTCAACAAACGTCGCCATACAGTGATAAGAATACGGAACATCAACAACATGATCGATGCCTAAGCAGCTGCGACTCAAGGAGCTCTTCACCATCAGACAATGCAGGTCCCCTTTCACCATACGCTAAATCGCCATGGTCAACCCATATGGTGCAGCGGGCTCCTTCCTTTGACGAGAGCTCCCCAAGTCACGCCAGCTCCTACAATGGTCTCATGGGTTCTCTAATACGAGAAGAAGGCCACATTTATTCACTAGCAACATCAGGGGATTTGTTGTACACTGGTTCTGACAGTAAAAACATTCGGGTTTGGAAGAATCAGAGGGAGTACTCAGGGTTTAAATCCAACAGCGGTCTTGTTAAATCAATTGTCATCTCTGGTAACAAGATATTTACAGGTCACCAAGATGGGAAAATCAGGGTTTGGAAAATGTCGGGAAAAGACCCAAGTATCCACAAGAGAATTGGGACTTTGCCAACTTTTAAGGCGTACCTCAAATCCTCCGTCAAGCCAAGTAGCTATGTGGATATAGGGCGAAAGAAGAATGCAGTATGGATACGCCATTTCGATGCAATATCATCGCTGAGCTTAAGCGAGGACCATAACTATTTATACTCGGCATCATGGGATAAAACAGTGAAAGTGTGGCGGGCATCAAATTTCAAGTGCTTGGAATCAATAGCAGCCCATGATGACGCAGTAAACGCGGTTGTAGCCGGTTTTGATGGGCTAGTATTCACAGGATCAGCAGACGGTACAGTTAAGGTATGGAGACGAGAGGTGCAGGGAAAAGGAACAAAGCATTTCTTCTCACAATGTCTAGTAAAGCAAGAATGCGCGGTAACAGCCTTAGCAGTGGACCCAACAGCGACCATGGTGTACACAGGGTCATCGAATGGGCATGTCATGTTTTGGGAAAGAGACGGGTTTGCATCAGCAGGTGGGTTGCTCAAGGGGCATAAGCTGGCAGTCTTGTGCTTGGCTACGGCTGGGTGTTTGGTTTTCAGTGGGTCCGCGGATATGAGAATATGTGTGTGGAGAAGGGTGAGTGATCCAAATTCAGACGACGGTGTCGACCATCTATGCTTGTCAGTACTAACAGGGCATAATGGACCTGTTAAGTGCTTGGCTGTTGTACCAGGGGCCGAATCGACTTCAGTTGATGCTAACTGGATTTTGTATAGCGGAAGTTTAGACAAGTCCATCAAATTATGGAGGATTTCGGAGCAAATTCCTGAAAATCATGCTTCTCAGGCTCCCCATAGCCCTGAACACCAAAATCATGCTTCTCATGCTCCCCATAGCCCGCAACATCACCAACAACAGTCTCTCCAGTTTTGATAGCCAAACTACACAAACAACAGACGAATTAGTTACACCTTTTTTGCCACCCCATTTCATCCCGTCTTTTCAAATCAAAATTTGAAAGTTTTGTATATATTCATTGGTATGCCCCATTGTAAAAGAGACACGATTTGTTTTGATTGATTGTCGTTTGATTCTTACAGTAAAATATATACAAAATATTAGGTTGTAAACTTTTGTTTTACTGATATGGTAAATTTCTTATAATCTCAACGGTCATAAGGATAATGTCCTGCTCAAAGACTTAGTAACTTCACAGTTCTAATAATGCTCCAATGCACCAATAAGGCTTGTTAGTCTCATTCACATACCAAAGGATCAAATTTGTAAAAAGAAGTACCGGCTTCACGAAGTAAAAAAAAAAAAAAGTGATGCTCGCAAAAAGTTGGTAGAAAATATTGGTAAAAAAATCTATGTTAAAGAATGTTGGGCCGAAAATCGACGTAGTTTTAGTTGGTAATATTACATGTTATACTGAGGATTTGAGGTACGCCTTAATATTAATCTTTTCGTACGAGTATTCGTAGTGAGGAGATTACTCCCTGTTATCGATGAAACACCTTCAAAATTTTCATTAACATTCCAAATTTGGACAAGATGTTTCTAAGACCCAACTTTTCTTTTACCTTGTTGTACATACATGGGTAATATATTTTACCAATCTAGAAAGAACATCCTTTTTTTTCACCTGGCTGTTTTTTGCCATAGAAAGCTAATCCACAAAACGAACAAGATGCATAATTCCAGCTTGATTTGTCTGATAGAGTTGATCGAAAAGAAGTCCAAAGAACAAAACAACAAATCAAACGGCCCAACACAACAACAACAACACAACTACACAAGAGACAAAGACTTAAAAAACCACACCATGCTCTCCTCAGTCCCTTCCTTCATAATTCACATGCTCAATACAGTGACCCCTCAATCTCATCCTCTCCCATCACCTTCAACTTTTAAAGAGAATTATCAAAGAATCACAAGATCTACATTAAAACGTTAATTTTCGTCTTAAATTTAAAACGAGTAAAACAAAGTAGATAGGATAAAAACAAGATTTCTCTAGTGGACTAATACTCAATTCTTTTGGACTTAATTTTGTTGAACTGAATTTACGGGAGCTTAAAATTTCTGAACTCAATTTATAAAAACTTAATACTTCTATATACTCCTATATATGAGCAGACGAGCAGTGGCGGATCTAGGGGCCAGCAAGGACGGTGCCTCCGCTGGCGGCCGGAAATTTTAAAAGTTTTTAGTTAAAATTTTTTCACTTTTTTCGCGTTTCCCTTACACCATTACCAGTCCGCCCTCGCGGAGATTTTTCGCCCCCCGCTAGGGTCAATTCCTAGCTCCGACGTTATATTGGAGCATATTTAACCCGCTTTTAACCTAAGACGAATGAATATACCGGACAAGACATATGAGAGATTTACTGTTACGAGAATAGAGATTACCTCCAAATATTTTGAAAAAACAAACCATAAAGAAAAGATTCCATGCTTTAACAAGTTAGTAGACCAACCCATCACCAAAAAAAAAGGGATAATCAATCGTAGTTGGGATATGTAAAAATACATAAACCCACCTTCTCATCCTACAATCCTACATTATTCTCTCTTTTTTGCTGTAAAAATTATTTAAATATTAACAAAAACAATGGTGTCTTTTCTGCCTTTTTTGGGTTTCCCATATTTTTCTCCCCACACTATTAGCACTACCCCCCTAATTTTGCCTACCCTTTTGCTTTTTCTCTAATTTTTGCAATTTATTTTCTGTATTTTATATTCAAGTTTTAATCTTTTTGCATTTTTTAGTTTAATTTTGTGTGAAAGTTTGCATCTTGGTGCTTGATTATTTGTGGGTTAAGTGTTTATGTTCACATTTAGTGTTGATTTGGATGTGTTTTGATGCTAATTGTTGCTTAGCTTGTAATATACTTCTCCCTTAAGCCTTAACCTAACTAGGGTTAGTGATAGTGGGTTGTTGTTGTTTGGTTGTGGAAGGTTAACCTAACTAGGGTTAGTTTAGTGAAATTGGTTTGAATAGTTTGAGCTTGGAAATTGAATTGAAGGGAAAGTTTAAGTTAAGGTGGAGTTATGGAGGTGGAGGTGGAGGAGGTTAGTGTTGAGTATGGGTTTGCAATGGAGTATGATGGGCCGCCCGTCGGGTACGATATTCCCCGGGCGGTTCCCATCAATGTGGAGAGTATTCCAATTGCATCTATTGTAACCCAAATGCCCTTTTCGGATAGCATATCATTGCCCGTCATTCAACCGGTTTTGGCTTCTGATAAGTTTTCTAAAGATATAGGAGTGACCATTGTAGGGTCTGATACAAATGTGTCTCCCACTTCGGTTATTGAATTTGAGAAACAGGAGGAATTAGAGTCGGTTTCAGTTTCCCCAAATGGTAACCCTGATTTATGTAGTTCGGTTACATTTGATGATTTGAATGGCGGTTTTGAATCTGGGGAGTGGTCAGGTTTGATAAATAGCTCGGCTGAGCTGGGGTCTTCTTCCATTAGTCATGAACATTCACGGGATTTGGGCGGGGCAGACGCAAGTTTGTGCCCATCTGAATACTGTGAGAGCTTTCACAAATTGCAACATCTGTCTGAAGTTTCTGAGGCGTCTGTGGCTTCAGCTCACTGTTTGGACAACTTAGATTCTCTTCACTTGAATCGCTCGTCTAAGTCAGTCTTGTCAGCTGATTGTCTATCTTCATCGGTGTCTTCTTTTAGAACGGGGGAGTATAATAGCATGCCCCATGTTGATGTAAACAGACCTGCTGTCACTTTTTGTGACTCGGATTCGTATGATGAAACTAGTGAGGAATTAATTTACCGGGAAGCTGGAAGAGCGAGGCCTAAGAAGGAAGCTCCTGCTAGACCCAAGAAGGGTGCCTGCTATCGTTGTCTTAAAGGAAACAGGTTCACTGAAAAGGAGGCGTGCATTGTTTGCAATGCTAAGTATTGCAACAATTGTGTTCTCAGAGCTATGGGATCCATGCCTGAAGGCAGAAAATGTGTTACCTGCATTGGCTATTCAATAGACGAGTCCAAGCGAGCGTCTTTGGGTAAATGTTCCAAGATGCTAAAGCGATTGCTTAATGATTTGGAAACGAGACAGATAATGAAGGCAGAGAAGCTTTGTGATGTCAACCAACTACCACCAGAGTACATTTGTGTAAATGGAAAACCTCTGTGTCACGAGGAGCTACTGTTGTTGCGTAGTTGTGTGAACCCGCCTAAGAGCCTCAACCCGGGGAATTATTGGTATGACAAAGTATCTGGACTCTGGGGAAAGGTGCTTGTTTTTTTCTTTTCTTTGTATTTCCATGTAATTGTTTATGTTTCTTGAACGTACTTGCGCTTAGCTGGAGCTAATCTGCTTTGTATTAACTCACAGGAGGGAGAAAGGCCTTGTCAGATTATTAGTGCCCATCTAAATGTAGGGGATCCTGTTAAACCTGATGCAAGTAATGGTAACGCTCAAGTTTTCATAAATGGTAGAGAAATCACAAAACCGGAGCTGCGTATGTAAGTATGTTGCAGGTTATTAACCTTTTTAATGTTAATGTCTTGTCACAACTCACAACCACAACTTAGCATTTCGCTACAGGAATTCCTTACCATCCAAGCATGATAGTACAGCCCAACAATATGTTAGAGCTTGGGTTAGTAGAATCTCTTGACCTTTGGGAATATGAATATGTTAGAGCTTATTCTGTAATGTCGTTTGCTTAAAATCTGAATGAATATACTATATTAAGAGCGTATGAGGAATCAGATGTTTACCTCTTCCTGTCAAGATACTATATTAAGAGCGTATGAGGAATCTCTTGCACAAATGGGAAAGCAAACATTGTGGTGGCTTAATTGATAATCTAAGGGTCTAGGATGTCTCGGTCGGTATGTTTGTGAACCTATTGATTGTTTGTGTTTGTTGAAGGAGAGGAAATTGCAGTTTGGGGTTGCCTTTTTGTAAGTTGAGGGAAGGGTGCTATACCCAAGTTTGAGTAACATGGATCTTGATTCTTAAATAAGAGTCTGGCAAAAATTTGTGTCTGGATCTCTCCTACAGTCAGGGATGACACCTTTGGACCTAAAATTTCACTATAGTTTCATATGTTAAGTATTAGGATAATGGGACGGTTCACCACTGATGGTGTTCGACTATCTTTTACTTTTGAAATTTTTTAATTCAAAACTGTGGAGTGTGTGGTATGATTGTATTAATTTGAATGGACAAGATTTGGCTGTCATGACTTCCATGTAAGCCTGTATTGTTCACTTGCATAGCCTTTGTTCCTAAGAAGAAATGTGTACTGTTGTGTGTGTTTTCAGGTGTTGTCAAGTCGAAGCGATCACTATGGCGTTTGAAGACCCTCACTGATTTCTTCTGGTCCATCATCAACTTTGTTGTGGTTTTCTTCACAACAATGTTTTCGGTAAGCATCAATGTATCATGATAAGGCTTTTGGAATTTATTGTATATGGTTAAATTGGTAAATGCTTTGTGATTGTGTTTTTGAAGTAGTGGAATTAAATTGTTTATAACACTATTTTTGTCAACCTAAATACATCAAGGATATCAAAATTTCATGTGTATGATGTACAATCAAAGTTTTTTTCCATAGGCGTTAGAGAGGAACTTCTCTCTGGTTGTGAGGAATCAGCATACTCTTATTAGGTTCTATACCATAGCATGTTAATCAAATGATCGGGTTTGCTTCTGTTGGTTGTAGATGGAGAAATCTGATGCTTATAAGAAATCTTCTGGATCTAGCAAAAAATGGGATGGTGGTGGCCCTGGTGGTGGAAAGGGTCCTTATGGCGGTGGTCCACCTGGGCCTCCACGTGGTGGATTAGATAATGTTCGTGGACTGAGGGATGTGAATGGTGCTGATCACAGTAAGTCCTTTTTCGCCTGAACTTTGTGATATCTGTGTCAAATGTTGTTTTCGACCAAGATTATTTATAATATACAGAGTAATTTTTAGAGGAAGATAAAACTAGAGTTCAGTAAAAAGCTTTACATCTACTGCGACTACATGTATGTATACTTCAGCTCAGTTCCCGCCGTAGTGGTCTAGTGGTGTTCATCCCACGAACCAATTTTAACGGAAGTATGACAAAACGAATCTTTAAACATGAAGAAAAGCGAGTATCTTACACTAATAACATTATATGTATTGTGTATTAAATGCCGTTTTGTTTTTGGAATTTCAGACTCACTTCCTGCTTGTGGTTCCTGCTGTGGATAAATGTCTTTCGCCTCTCGGGACTCGAGGATCAATCTCATCGTCTCTGGCTAAAATCATACCATGTCTATAAATCTCTAACTTGCTTCTCGTCCCCAGCCCTCTTAGGAAAAAATCGGTAAAAACCGTGATTGGTAAACTGAAGCCTTTTGTACTGGTTGTATTATGACAATTTTCGATGTGCTATTTTCTGTAAAGCAAATCTTATCATATGGAGCCTTTTGTTGCTCATCTATCATATGGTTTATGTAATTTTCAACACTTGCGAAGATATAATCAACAATTGTTTACTACTGCTTTTGAAATTATAAAGATGCGATTTCGTGTGTGATCGAAAACCCGATTATAGAGCATTTAGGCTGTTAGTTTGCACCACGAGTTTGCACCGGCAAGATACTGCATTAAATAGATGGCTTATCTTCAGAAGTGGCAATTGAACTCCGTACCATTTGGTAATGGTGAGGTTAAACCCGTCGAATTTCCATTGTAATGATTCAAAGCGTCTTGCTTGTGACGGCACAAATGTTACTACTTTAAATAAAATGTAACCACCCATAAAATGCTACTGTACATATCTAATAATGGTCACATTTCTCATTAAATTGGTCAGATTTCGGATTCGTCACAAATTGTGACGTGTTCACACGTGTCAGAATTTGTGGTAATGATTAGACTCCTTAACTTTGTCTGAAGGTTGATTTAACACGAACTTTATTTGTCAACCAAAATCGCAGGATCGTACTAAAGTTGTTCCGAGGAGTTGTCAGAATTTATGGTAATGATTAGACTCCTTAACTTTGTCTGAAGGTTGATTTAACACGAACTTTATTTTTCAACCAAAATCGCAGGATCGTACTAAAGTTGTTCCGAGGAGTAATAGCGATTGAGATTGATCCTCTCTTTTTATTTATTGTTTCTGTACAAAATTGGTCTGATGATGTTCTCTTGAGATTGAAAGTTGTTTTGGCTCTTTATACAGTAGACTACAACCAGTTGTACTGGTTGAATATAACAGAATCGGAGTTTTATAACGTGTTTGCTTGAGTTGAGACCTGCATATCACAAACTTTATTTGAAAGAATCCGAGTTTCATTATAAAAACACTGAACTTAAAAAATTAATTATACTCCGTAATGAAACTAACAAAAATAAAAAATATATGAGCTCAATTAGATTTTAATTTTTAATATTAATAAATTAAAATATAAATAAAATATTATAAATGTTCAAAAAATACACATATTGGTTATCGTTGTATAATAGTGCTCCTTTACAACCAGTTGTATACTAGATATACTGATAACATTTCGGAACGCGGTAGTGTAAAACCGACTTATAAAACCTTATTTATATTTTGGGCAAATAATTGTGTAACAAAAATTTATCGTAAAACGAGATCTTTAATAATAACCACTTTTTCCCACTAATAGGACTGTGTTTGGACTATATTTGCTCTATCGCAAATTCATAACTTCTTTCAGACGGCCACTTTTCGTCTGAAGTTACAGACGAGGATATGTTAAGCACAATAGTACAGCCAAAGCCAAGTGCTACAACTTATGGTAACTTGTTTTTCAATGATGATCATCACCTTTGGCTGTAAAATGGTTATAAAATCCTGTCTTATTGCTTCAGACTTAAATGGCCCGTATGAAGCAAGACCAACTGCTCTTGCACTATATATGTGCTGATTACATTCTAAGCTCCCTCACCAACTGCATGTTACAAACCCTTTGAAGAAGAACAAAAAATCAAAACATCCATAAACCTTGTTTTATTTCACTAATTACAAAAGTAATATTTTATTTCTAGCTTGTCAAAGAGTAATAATATTATAATAATGGAGGTGGAGGGTGAAAGAGTGCAAAACATAGCCATGAAATCCAAAACCAAAGACCATATCCCATCAGAGTTCATAAGACTAGAACATGAGCAACCAACACTCACCACAGTCCATGGCTCAATCCTACAAATCCCTACCATTGATCTCGACAACACCGATGAAGAAAGGGTAGTGGAGATGATCTCTAATGCAAGCCAAGAATGGGGATTATTCCAAATAGTAAACCATGGAATACCAAATGAAGTTATTGCAAATTTGCAAAAAGTTGGAAAAGAGTTTTTTGAGCTTCCTCAAGAAGAAAAAGAGGTTATTGCCAAACCTTTAGGTTATAGTAGTAATAATAAGGGTAGTAATGAAGGGTATGGAACTAAACTTCAAAAAGAAGTTAATGGTAAAAAAGGTTGGGTTGATCATTTGTTTCATAATGTTTGGCCTCCTTCTATTGTTGATTATCAATTTTGGCCTAATAATCCTCCTCCTTACAGGTATTCTATTTTACCCCATTTCTTATTTAAGACGGCTCTTATACTTTATTAAAAGTAAAATAAAGATGGAAATAAATACAGGGTTGTGAAAGGTTTTAAGTTAAGACAATCTTAATACACATTTGATTGTAAATTGGTGATATGGTATTTTTCTTCATGTGTATGAGAGTATATTCATGGTCATGGTTATTAGAAACAAAAATAATGAACATGGCAATGTTAATAAGGTTGGAGTTCAGATATACTCTTTGTCTCATTTACGTGTTTCAGCTTATGTGCATACTTCTTCACTTGACATATTAACATTAATCATAAGAAAATCTCACAAAATAACCATGTGTCAGAAGATAAAAAGTAACAAAACGGATAAATGGGACAGAAAAATCACTCTCATTCTACGAATGCAATTCGATATCCGATTTAAACTTGGCTAAGAATTAGATACACTAACTTCATCACACGATGAAAAAATTTTAGTTTTAGAATTTTTAGTGGAGTTCATTATTTTAAGCCTTTGTACACGATTGTGCCACAATTCTCTAAGAACATTTGATATTATGATATGTTTTCATATTTCTTGTACTTGTGTATTAAGTACATTCATGATTGAGCATGGTTGTATTGATTCGAGGGAATAGCTAGATGAGCACGTACACGACTTTGAAGTCGACATTATAATTTACATCGTAAGAGAAGGGGAATTCGAACTTGTGATTAAGATGTATTTCGTATGGACAATGATAGAGTTTCACTTAGGTGGTACTGAATTTCAGTATCAATCACCATCTCACATATACAATGAGGATCACACATTATGGAAAGAAAAATATGCAGGATTTACGTTTTGCATGTAAAAAGAGTAATACTCCGTATTATTATTATTCAATGGGAAATTCTCACTTGTACCCCTGTGGTTTGAGCTAATCCCACTTATACTCCTTCTTTTTCATTCCGAAGTAGGCATGAGGTGACAATGAATTATGAAGGTTGTTGGGGTGTTGGTCCATTTGTTTTCAATTGTTGTACTTTGTTATTACTTTGTAGTCACATGAAACAGAACACGAGCATAATTGTAAGACACAATATCAAAGTTGTTACAAGTGAGTGGGGTTGTTCACAATTTTAACCACAAACTTTATCATCGATACATACGTACATCCCCTTCAATTTATATTTGACTAAAATGTACCCTAAAATAGTTGGCTAATTAATACTCGTAAGAGTTAACTATTGTCGTAGTAGGTCTTGTGAAAAGCCGTCTGATAATGACTGTAAATTTAATCAAATAAGGAACCAGTAGCTGCTAGAGTTGATTACATGGAAGTTATAAGATTATACAACTTTATTGTAAGGCGGTTATATATCATATTTTACCGACCATATATTTTTCTAATGTTTCTAGTAGACGTCAAAGTCACAAATTCGGTCGATAAATAATATTACTGCCTGAATTTTTCTTTTACCGACTAATGTTAGTTTTTGAACAGTAAAATCACGTGTTTCTTGTAGTGATTATTTAAGCTATTATAACGTATTTCGAAGAAAGCTAAGGTGCGACACCTGTGCCACAAAGACCTTCTCATTTTACTTTATTACACGGTCTCCGAAACGACTATATTTTCCTTTCTTATATGTATACATTCACAATTTTCGTTGTAAATATATTTTCTTGAAAGATATTTTGATGATAAATATAATACTCGTATTAGTTTTAAAAATATAGTTTTCATATTTTTCTTCTTATTCATGGTCAAAGTTTTATAACTCTGACCTGAAAAGTCAAATAGAAAGGTCTTTATGAAACGGAAAGAGTATGATTTAACGTTATTATACATTGCATAGGGAGGCCAATGAAGAGTATGCAAAGCACTTAAGAGAAATAGGAGAAAAGCTTCTCAAATACATGTCAAAGGGACTTGGTTTGGAGGACAATGAGATCAAAGAGACAAGTGGTGGTGAAGAATTAGTTTACCTTCTTAAGATTAACTACTATCCACCTTGTCCTCGGCCTGACTTGGCTCTTGGCGTGGTGGCTCACACCGATATGAGTGTTCTTACCATCCTTGTTCCTAATGACGTCCCTGGCCTTCAAGTCTCTAGGGATGGTCTTTGGTATGATGTTAAGTACATTCCTAATGCACTTATTATCCATGTCGGCGACCAAATGGAGGTAATTAACTCACTAATACAACTTTATTCACGACCCAAATACACGTATTTGAGCAATTCTTATTTAAGACAGTTGTATGAGTCATTATTGTAAAACAGACTCTCTATCTCGGGTAGTCAAATGTTAGCCTTGTCGCTAAATCGGATGATTTGAATCCATTTCACAACTAAGTAGGCCCATAGAACGTCTTAAGAACGACCAACTGATTACATTTGGTCTCCATTGTTACTAATTACTAGTTTATACGAAGTATACGTTAAGATTCGTCACTGACTATACGAGTATTTATCTTTAGATTATGAGCAATGGAAAGTACAAGGCAGTGCTTCACAGATCAACTGTGAACAAAGATAGAACAAGGATGTCATGGCCCGTCTTTCTCGAACCGCCATCAGAGCATGAAGTAGGTCCAATTCAGAAGCTTATTACTGATGAAAATCCAGCCAAGTACAAGAAGAAGAAATATAGTGATTACAAATATTGCAAGCTTAACAAAATTCCTCAGTGAAAATTGTCAAGTGGTACGGTACGACAAATTACAATTCAAGGACGAAATAAGTTAGAATATTCTATATCTAGGGTTAAGAGTTTCGCTATGAGTTTCCTTGGGTGGAACCCAAAACTTTGAAACGTGTTATCGGGGCCAAGCTTGAGCCAGCCCGGACAAGTCTTCTCATGAGAGGCTGGTTGACGGCTGATTTTATGGACCATTTGTAGCCTGACCCGGCTCGTGGCCAGGTCTATTCATAATCTTATATATAGATTGTCAATTACGTATGACACATAACTTATTCACTAGTCAAAATGCTAAAACAATATTGTACCAAAAAAATAAATATATATAAAGAAATGATAAAAAAAGGGAGTACCGAAATACAAATAATCCAAGAGAATGAGTGCATAAAAGTAGCTTCGTATATGTATATCAAATTATCAATAAAATGAATTTGACACTTGAAGAATATAAAAGAGAACCCAAAACTATTCTTGCAATTTTTTATGGGTTTTAAAACTAGTTTTATTCGAAGCAAGGTTTTAATGACCACCCATGGAGCCACCAAGGTTGGCGTCAGGAGGAGGCGAGGGCAATATCGTAAATGAGAGAACGGCGCTTATGAGTGCTGCCACTGCTCCTGCCACCAACGCC
>JAYMSF010000645.1:0-14639 GCA_036897335.1 Silene vulgaris | reverse complement strand
TCGTGACATAGTGATTTCGTACCTATTTACATGATAAATGTACCCATTTTCCTAATGTGTACCTATTTTATTAGGTTAGTACCTATTTTACTAGGTTTCGTACCAGTTTTTCTTAAATTTGTACATTAGTTTCTCAATAAACTTATTGAGAGACCGTCTCTCAGGGGACTTTAATTAACATTGCGTTTTTTACACAAAAATTGGCGTGTATCTTCAGCCAAGTTGGTAGATTTTCTACTTTAGCTTTGTGCCAAATTGAGAAGGCAAGGCAGTGGTACCGCGTGCGTAGGCATGGTCACACATGATGTTGATGTGCTATGCTATGCCCGCCTTGCACCGTGTTTTTCCCATTTCTGTTCAACACATTTTTTAGGTAAACTCTATGTCAATACATTATCAAACTGGATGGTTAGGACCGGGTTCTCAATCTCCTCGACCCACTCGTGAATCATATCCATGTTATCAAACTGGAAAGGTCCGGGCCAAGACACTTGTTCGTGGGACTCGGGTCTTCCTAGCTTGAGGCAGTGTAGATAGAAAACTATTCCGAATTACTTTCCTGGAAAAGTGCTGCTCCAGTTTATGCACCATGACCGAGCCAGTATCCAAAGTTTAAGACATAGATTGATTTCGGTGTAGAGGAAATAATGTAAAGAGTAATAGAGTACAATAATAATACAGAGTAATAAATGAGTTTTAATCTAAAAATAATTTAGGATTTGTTGACAGGATAACTGAGCGATATTCGATTGGCTCAAGTAAAAGTCGATATGAGGGAGCAGATATAGAAAGCAGCGGGATCAAATCATATTTTACAGTCTAGGAAGACCAAGACGAAGACTTACCAACTACATCCAGAAAGCTTTCATTTTTCAACAAAGTCTGCAATATACTTTCCAGAACACTGAACACTGAACACGGAACACAGTGCCATAATCATATAAAAATGTATCGTGATATAAGGGGAGAACGAGTGATACAATAAAATAACATATGAAAATATCGAAAATTTTAACTAAAAGCTTCATAAGGGGAGTATTTTTCATTGATTTAAAATCTCACAGTTCACATACCTCTTTTACAAAAGTACATCTGAAATGACTAGTCATTTTCCGGCCATAGTCATTAGTCATCGCCTTCTCGTACTACTTCTGTACGGGTGGCTAGCCTACTCAAGTTGCCATGCAAGAACAGTGATCAACAAGGACATGAACGTCCAATGCTTGGATAAAGAGAGGGATGCTCTTCTTCAACAAAAACACGACATTCTCATTGACCATTGTGGCCTCCTTGATTCTTGGGGAGGCAGTCTTGATTGCTGCCAATGGCGCGGCATTCACTGCAACAATTACACTGGCCATGTTACCATGCTCCATCTTCGTGGAAATGGACCTGATCATTACTACGAGTTTTGTCTAGAAGGTACAATTGGCGTTTCTCTAGCTGAGCTGCAGCATTTAGAATATTTGGACCTTAGTTTTAATCATTTCCAATGGAAGTCCACACCCAAGTTTATTGGTTCACTTGGTAATCTAGAGTACCTTAACCTTTCCAATACCGGGTTTGGTGGGGTGCTTCCTCAGGAGATCGGAAATCTTTCAAGATTATCATCACTTGATCTCAGTTCCAGTGTTGATAGTGGTGAAAGCTTGTCCTGGATTTCGAATCTGAGGTTGTTAAAGGAAATAAATTTGGGTGGTATAGATCTCAGTCATGTCTCGAATTGGGCGTCTGTTGTCAACAATCTTCCTTATTTAGAGGTTCTTCACATGGATCTTTGTAGTCTTTCTTCAAAGCTTCCGACATCTCTTTCATACGTTAATTCGTCAAACACTCTTCGTGTCATCAGCCTTTCTGGGAATTCTTTTGATGGCACTGCAATTTCCCACTGGTTGAACAACTTCAGCAGAATTGATATCACCCTTACTTATCTCGACTTCTCTGCTAATCAACTCACAGATGAATTTGCTTCATTTGTATGGAAATTGAGCTCACTCACATATCTCGATCTGCAACAGACGGGTATGAGTGGTCAAATTCTGACTGAAATAGGGAAGATGCACAATCTTAAGTACCTCAATTTGGGTTGGAATAATTTGAGTGGTCAAATTCCAACTGAAATCAAGAATGTTGATAAACTCTCGTATCTCTCACTCGCTGGAAATCAACTACAAGGTTCTGTAGCTAATACGATTTCAGACCTACGTCACCTTGCCTTTCTAGATCTCTTAGATAACAAGATTCAATTCAACAAATATGATGTAGAATCACTTGGTATGCTCTGTAGGTTGCAAACCCTGAAGTTAAAAGGCAACAACATCAAATTCGAGTTCTCGAAAGTCCTCCAATCCTTATCCTCATGTGCACACAAGTCACTAGTTTCACTGAACTTATTAAACACCCAAGTTTGGGGTCCTATCCCCGACAACATCTCCGTATTTTCGTCATTGGTGACACTGAACGTTGCAAATAATCAGTTGAACGGAACCATAGGCGAAGGTATTGGGCAACTTTCGAGGCTTACAGGGCTGGATCTTTCTTACAATAATTTGAGTGGAAATATATCACACAAGCATTTCTCAAATCTTTCAAGCCTAAGTTTCATGGACTTGTCGTACAATCCATTTTTGGTGCTCGATCTTAGTCCGACTTGGACTCCTCCCTTTCAGCTAGATGAGCTAAAACTAAGATTCACTAAGCTAGGTCCTGACTTTCCGAAATGGCTTACAACTCAACAAAACATCACAATTCTTGACATATCCAACACGGGTATCAGTGACATTGTTCCGAAATCTTTTTGGAGTGCATCGCCATCTACTATACAATCCTTGAACATGTCCAATAATATGATCTATGGGATACTACCGAATCTATCCATCACCTTACAATCACTCACTGATTTAGACATGAGCTCAAACAACTTGAGCGGTGCAATACCATCGTTTCTAGGAAAAAGTTTATCAACATTATTACTACACAAGAACCAGTTTTCTCATGGGTTATTCACTTTCGTATGCCTAAAAGCTAAAACGAATTTGATGACCCTGGACCTTTCAGATAATTTGATTTCTGAGACGATTCCGGATTGCTGGAGTTCTTTTACTAATTTGTACGTTTTGAAGCTGCAAGACAACAACATTACTGGAAATTTGCCATCTTCCATAGCGGCATTACCCAATCTCCAAGCGCTCCATGTGCGAAACAACAAGCTCCATGGTGAACTACCCGTCTCGTGGATAAGTTCTACATCATTGGTTGTTCTAGATCTCGCATATAATTCACTCAGGGTCCATACCCCCTAGTCTTGGGCAGGGTCCACGATATCTTACAGTTCTAAGCCTGAGCAACAATCATTTTAAAATGGACATACCTTCCAGCCTTTGTCAGCTTTCGTCTCTACAGATCTTGGACCTATCAAACAATCACATCTTCGGAACCCTTCCAAAATGCTTATATAACCTTACCATGATGGCTAACACGAAAAAATTCCCACAGCGTATTGAACTATACGATGGTTTTCCTTTTGTTGATATCGCATGGTTTATGTGGAAAAGAAAAGAGCAAAGCTTTAATGATTTGTTAGGATTACTAAAAGGCATTGATGTTTCCAACAACAATTTACATGGTGAAGTTCCAGATGAAATCTCAAGCCTAGCGGGTGTGGTGTTTTTAAACCTATCAAAGAACAATTTGACTGGAACTATTCCATCAAGAATCGGACAACTGACGTCTCTTGAATTTCTTGATCTATCACACAACCATCTTTCCGGTGAAATTCCCACGAGTTTAGCATCGATCAGTTCTTTGGAGATCTTAGACTTGTCGAAGAATAACTTATCTGGGAAAATTCCTCTAGGAACTCAGTTACAAGGGTTTGATGCTTCCGCATACATGGGAAACCCTGGACTTTGTGGACCACCACTCTCTAAATGTCCTGGTGATCAAGCAACCCCTATTCCCCAAAATGGAGATAGTATCACTCGACAAAAGGATCACAAGAGCGATAGTTTTTTCCTAGGATTGTGTATAAGTGTGACGCTTGGATTCATTGCAGGATTTTGGGGAGTGTGTGGCACATTAGTTTTGAAAAGATCGTGGAGGCATGCTTTTTTTCGATTCTATGATGACATACAAGATCGGATTCATGTGATGGTGGTTGTGTATATAGCCAGAGCTTTTCGGAGATCTTCTAGTTAGTTGGCAAGTCTTCCGAGATTCACACACTGGCTCTTCTTACACTATCTTTGGTATCATCTACTTTACTCCTATCTTATTTGTTTCAGTGTATTTTTCATGTAACTTTAAGCAGTGTCTGGTGCTACTTCAGAATTCTAGTTTGTAATATAATTAGTCATGTTTAGAAGCTTCATCGGTTACTCGTCTAGCTTGACTAGCTATTCATATCAGAAGATCTGGACGTGTTGCTTCACATTCAATAAAATGTTGAATACTCTAAAATCCATCTAAAACTTACAACTCTCGTATACAACAAGACGTACCTGATATCTACAGAGGTGGCCGTCGACCTGGTGAAATGTGATCATGGAATGCCAGTCTTATAGTCACAAGCCAAAGTCATTTGGACCAAATATTCCACTGCTAAAGTGCCTTGTATTCAAGTCACTAACATCAAAAGCAGGACCGAAACGATCGAGCCACTGGGTCGTTTGGACTGGGCTCTCGATCTCCTCAACCCACTCGGAGGTCATGTCAATGTCATCGAGTTGTATAGGATCTGGATCAAAACACTTGGTCTTGGGCCTTGCAAGCTTGAGGTTGTAATTTACGTAGATGAGATCATTCATGTCTTCTTTATCAATTTTGTTCTTTTTTTCGAAATGAAGCTGTTGAAAAGTGCTCCATTGCTTGTCAAATGTTGAAGTACTGCAGACTTGACTCAGGATTCTGATAGCTACTCTTTGTAACATCGGTGCTGAATCCCCATACTGCTCCCACCATTCCCCTGTACATGTATATAGATACAAATTCAGAAATTCGCTACAATCTAGAATTTCAGAACGGTTCAGATCACGGGTCTACTTTCAGTTTTACTGTACTGTTTGGGTCATATTCAGGTTTGAGTCTGGCCAATTTTTACCCCATTGGCCATTGGTATAGTATTGCTGCAATTTTATAGGATTAATTCATCCAAAGTCAACTGCAGTAAAAGCTGATATTTCAGGGATGCTAATACTTACCAGGTGTCACTGCATCTCGTGCTTCCTTGGCTAGGGTACAACCAAACATTCCACTCGCCCTTGTAAACAAAAGCATTTGTGCAGTAATGTCGCGCCTCGACTCAGGTGTCGGAAGTAGTTTCTCCACCACATTATAGAAATCCTCTTTGAGAGCAGACAGGAATTTGATTTCAGGGTTATACTGAATGCAAGGGTTCAAAAAAGCAGCAGCTGAATGCAATGGTGTATGGAGCTGGTTATGCCATTTCTTATCGACTATATCCAAAAAGGTCTTACATTTTCCCTCGTCCATTATATAATACGTTCTGATCGATTCCTTGGCCTTCATCATCAACTCATAAATTAAACACACAGCCGGTTTACCATCAGCTACTTCCCTAAGAATCCTTAAAAATGGCTCAGAAATAGCCACACATTCTTCTACCGCTCTCCAAAATTCATTATCCTCCAAAACAGCTTGTGATTTGGTTCCACAGCCTGAGTAGACAGAATACTCGGGACTGTTGAACATTTGCTTCAATTTCGGTCTTTGTCTGAATAACGCTTGTAATGACAGGAAGTTGGAAACAGGTTTAGTGATGCCTGTTCTTATTACATCCTGGCCTGAAGTGAATTTCTTCATTAACTCAAGCAAAACCGTGTTGTTGTAGACAAATCTTGTTATGGTTTGTGCTTGTATGATACACCGATTAATCCAATCAATCTTGCAGAAATCTTCCAGTATCATGTTAACACAATAAGAAACACATGGAGAAACAAAGACCGTCCCATAGTTTTGTAAAATATGGTTAGCTATCCCAGAATAACTAAGAGCACCATCAACAATGATCTGAACCACATTTTCCGGGCCAATATGCTGAATCACGGAGTCAAATACATCGGCCAGGGATTTTACGTTCTTGTAATAAGATGATGCATCAACAGCCTTGTGAAAGAAGGTTCTAGAAGGCGATGAAACCAGAAAGTTGATCATAGCTTTCGATTTGTTGTCGGTCCAAGTATCTGCAATTATAGTACACCCCGTTCGAGACCATTCTTTCTCGACTTCCTTAAATCCAAGATTCATCTCAGACTTAACCCGGTCCATCCAAGTTCCCTTCAATGTCTCTGCTGACGGGCCACAGAATCCAGAACCACAGTTCACTACAGCATCAATCATTAGCTGGTAGGAAGGTGACCTGGCCACACTAAAGTCCAACTTATTCTCAAAGAAGAACAAGGCTATGCTCCTTTCAGCATTATCTTGTTCATTTAAGGCATCGTGATTCATTTGATTTAATGACGGAAGCAAATTTGGTGTGTCAACAAATGTCAGAGGTTTACTGAGAGGTATGCCTCCTGGTGACATGGTTTCTGTGAGTTTAGGCATTTTAGAACAAGGGGTTTCTCGGAATTCCTCCTTGGACGCGATTATAGCCCTAACCCTATCAGTCACATCATCTCGTACTTTGCTACAAGGGTTTACACCTTTACTAGGAAGCCGGGATAAATGATGCTTCAATCTGCTTATTCCTCCATTTAGAACTCTCGTACAAAACTTGCATCTCACCTTGTTTCCATCCAACTTATCTGCGTACTCCCAACAAATGTCCTTCTCCCGAACCACTATATAAGAAATTCAACAGCATTACTCAAATTTCCACCGTAATAGGACTGACTAATACGAATACAGGAAAATAAATTAATGGCTTTAAACACCATTTGTGACAAACATATCTGACACTCGGGTAATGTTGTTGCTGTAATAGTAATAGAGGTTATATGACACGATGATAGACGAGTATAAATGAGAGAATATCAGTTCAGCATTTTAGCAGCAAACATGGACTTACTTCTATCTAATTCAGAACTGTGCAACGCTTAAACATCCGAAAACCTTGATTTACTTCCTGCAGTAACCAAACAAGAAAATCATAACTTACTACTCCGTAATCTATGATACGACATCTATTTCAACGAGAAAATTATTGACAGCATTGACAGTATAATCCAAAAAGTCGTCGAGCCAAATTCCTAACTGTTAATTCAATTAACAAAAAACACGACTTGTTTAGCTCAAAACTAAGCGAGGCACTAGCCAAAACATCTCGGTACGTCCTAGTTAGTAGTTACAGCGAATCAAGCAACACACAGTGACATGCTTAAAAATTGCATATTTTTGTTATTCTAAATTGTTCAATTTTGTCCATTTTTATAATATTAGACCAATTCAAGGTCTGATACAAATTGCGCAACATTTTATTATCCGGAAATTGTAAAATGTGAGACGGTTTTACCCTAATGAAAGCGCGATTAATTCCGCTATAACAAGTTTAAACAAAGCAATTGATAATACTTCTACTTCCTTAATCATCTGAGAAATTAAGAATAAACATAAACTTGAGAATTAAGGGATTAATTAATTAATTAAATTGGGGGGAAATATTTGATGAGAAATTTACGATAAAAGGAGAGGTATGAAGAACACTTACAGGTGAGAAATTCACGGAAATGAGGTGGGATGAGTTGAACCGATAATTTGGGGATTTGATCTGATTATCGCGATATTTTAACGTCTTTTTACTTTTTAGGGGGTTCCTCATTTTCTATTTTTCTCCCGTTTTGTTCCCCTTTTCTTCCATTTCAGCGTTTTACGAGTTAGTCACCCCCGTCCCGGTTAATTGTTATCATTTGTTTTTGTCACAAACCAAGGAAAAAAGGTCAATTATAAGATTGACAAGTGGATCAAATTAAGTGTGAAAGATCAAATTGTTCATCAAATATATTCCTAAAATAGAAAGAATAACAATTGACCGAAACACTCCAAAATGAAATAGGACAACAAATGACCGAAACAGAGGGAGAGTAGCTTAATTAAACACGTCGTATCACGAATGCTCCACGGTACAGTAGATCTTCCTTAAGACGGATATCCTTTTCAGAATAAAACAAGTCAAATTGCACCTCATATGCAAAGACGAGATTTTTTTTTTTTTTTTGCTAATCTCAGTGCATTATGTTTTTGTCTTAGGTGTGATACTTAAACTGTCCGGACAAGTCGCTCTTAAATGAGAATTTGTAGCTGAGTATTGAGGCCGTAAACCAACTTCGCCGACAGGAAAAAAAAAAATGATCCAAATCGAAATTTTGTAGACGTAAACTCAAGTCCATTAGTTAATAACCTAAATTTAAATCCGTTGTTAACAAAATTCAAATCAAATTTATAATCCATTCACGTAAACGCAAATACAATTTATGAACCACAATTCTAGATCTTATGGATCAAAACAAAAAGCTGGTTTTAGCGTGGCAGCACTCAGACACAAACCAAAATCGGCAATTCAAATGATTATTCGTCACAAAAACAAAGTCTAAAGCATGAACAGTCAAGCTTATTCTCCAAACATCCTCAGAAACGCACACAACTTCAATCAATGAGTCAAAACGCGCTGATGTATACAAAGTATGAACAGTCAAGCTTATTCTCCAAACGAAACAATTTCAACGATCCTGATTCTCGTTCATTTCGACCAGAACATGATAGTCTACACCAAGGAAACATACAAAGTAATCTCAAAATGAAATCCTAGTTCCAAATAAACTACACATTCTCACTGGAATGTCCACCCGAGTCGACTGAGGCCAACCCTTCAGCAATCATTTTCTCCCTATTTTTCATTTGTCTGTCCACCGCAACCATGTATAGACCTACATAATTCAAAATTTATAACATAATATCCAAAGTTTTCGTAATCTCACGCCAAAAAATCAAATTATGAAACAAGATCTGAAATTTTTGATCAATAAATACATATAACACATACCAACAGCACTTCCAATAGCACAAGCCCAAAGAACCCTCATTGACCATTTATCAGGTATAGTCCCCCTTGCCATTTTACTTCCTGTCAACAAAAATATAATCCGAGTTACAAAACTCCCTCAAATCCCACCAAATCACGAACTCATTCCAACTTATATTGTATCCATATTATAACGTATCCTGATTTTTGGTGGTTAAAGTTATTCGTACTACCATCTAGAAAGGTGTATGCATATCGTGTATGCTTATTATGTATATGTATCAGAACGTACCATGAATCAACGTACCATGAATCAGGTAACCATGTGTCTCCAAAAAAAAAAAGGTAAGTGTATAATCTTAGATTTTTATGATTCATTCCCTCCGCCCTGATTACCGAAAAGGTAAGGTGTATGCATATCGTGTTTACTTTATTGTTTTTTGGGACTTCAGAGTATACTATAAACAAAATTTTGAGACGGTGGACATGATTACCGATTCTTTCCAACACACAAATTGGAAACCAAACCATTTTGATTATCCCGCACAACTTTGGAAAAGGACTTTTGCTAGTTCTTCATAATGGGTGATCACTCGCCCTCCCCATAGATTTTAAATATATCACTTAGCCCCTCAAAGGCATGCATCACAATTCACAAGGGAAGAGGCCATTCTAGTTCCCAAAAGCAATGTCATGTCCCTTCATCACTAACCGTAAGCCATGGTTCATTCAATCATAGCTAATAGTACCTACAACATCCTAGCACCTAACACTTTGATCACAATAAACATCGTGGCCGTGCTATAAAAATGTTATGCACCATTTCGATTACTCTTCCGACTGACTAGAAGACTCCAATTCTGAATTACCCTGAAATTCATCAGCAGGAACCCACTAAGCACCAAGCAGGGGGTAACCAATTGATCTTATGAAAACCCGAATTCTCCCCCTCCCGAGCAAAACTCCAATTACTTAACCTAAAAACCACAATATAATCCTCACACTGGTGAACTACACAGAGTTGTCTAGCACTCTCAGTAAACTCCCAACCATCCTCCCCATATCTTCCCATACCGCCGAAATGCAGCCTCAGAAAACACAATGCAGTTCCTATACTCCCTAGTCCCTTCCTGGAAACTTCCTCGTCGCCTTCAGAACAAAAAAATATTCCCTCTATTCCAATCATTTATTTACCTTTGATTAAAATACCTCTCACAGAGAATAAAAAAGGCAAACAATAAAGTGAAGCCCTCGCCATAAACAAAACCTTATTACTATCAAATTCCCAAACCTACCATCAAATACAAACTCCCTCCAATAACCATTCAACCACAGGCCAGTTTCCGCCACTCGAATCCACCCGAACCTGAGATAACCTATTCAAAAATTAGGGCTTTGGCAATACTAATTTTCCTACTGGTAATATAATCATTGATCAAATTCAGCATCCTCAACCTATCATTCTATCAACTACAAAGCGAACAATACGTCGACATTGTTACAACTAGATTAGCACTAACCCGTCTCAATCATTTATTTACCTTTATTATTCTTTGTGACGGAAGTATATAAATAACCGAGACGGAAGGAGTAGTTACCGATTCATTACTACACAAATGTCTATTGGAAAAAACAGAAATTCCCAACAAATAAGAAATTAAACAGGAAGTTGATGAAAGCACAAAGTATATAAATAAAATACCTTGAGAAATTGTTAATGGAAACAGAAGGAATGATTGAGATTAGAGATCCTCGTCCCAGAAATGTTTCTATGTCGATCTGTAATCTGTATGTGTTGGGTTATTTGGGGTTTAAGGTTTTACAAACCCAACTCAATTTTCATGTTGGTGTTCCGAATTCGGATCGTGTTTTTTCCCGAATCTGAATTGAACTGAGTTGAAGTTACTGAATTGAATAAACCGGAATTGAATGAGGTTGAAGTGAGACTTAATTGGTGAAGAAATGAATTTAACTAAACTGAACTAGTCTTATACCCGTGCAAATTGCACGGGTTTGTTATTTAGTTTGTTGTAGCATGATGTGTGTTTATAGTAGTTGCTCTTTAACTGAAATATATATATCAAGAGTATCCAACGCAATTGCTAAATCCCGCACGCTAGTTTGCTTAATCCAACACATATTACCCTAATATTCCATAATTGCCCTTCTCAAAAAATAAGAATTACAAACATTTCTCTCTCTCTAAACCTGACTAATCTCTTAATCGTTCGATACTTATGGACCGTAATCCGCACTATCAGACCGGAGAAGGATGGTCAGAGGCGGCGGCGTGTCGACGAGTGAAACGGTGGTTGAAGGTTGTAGGCGGGGTTGGGTAGTTGGCTTCGGGGAGGGGGTTATCATCGCGGGTATGGGGTTCTGTTGGGGTGGTCGGCGTGAGTGTGGTGGTGTGGAGAGTTGGTCGGTGCGTGAAGCTGGTGGGGTCTGGTCGGCGGCGGCATGATGGGTGGTGGGGGATCGAAGGTTTGTCGGGGGTAGGGTTGTCAGGTATACGGAACGGCGCGGGTATGGATGTGTGGAGGGGTGTTGTCGTCGCGGGAATGGGTGTGGTGGGGTGGGCGCTGGGAGGGTGGTGGGTGGTCGCGCGGAGCAGGGAGGGTGGTGGGGGAAGGTGGTTGTGAAATTAATTTTTAGGGGTTTTTCATTTCTCCAGTTTTTCTCTTTGTTTCTCTTTTGGTGGGGGTGGGAAATGAGAAGGGTACCTTCGGAATAAAGGGGGAAAAGTGTGCGGGATTAAGTAAAGAGATGTGCGGGATTTAGCACGTCCCTTAAAATATGGCAATAATAAAGTTGTATCTATCGAGAGTATAAAATATGGTAATAACAAAACGCAACTTATTTTCGCAGTACGATTTTTACTCATTATAGTACTTTTTACCTCCAAACTTTCCATTTGTTACCCTTGTCTAAAAAACTTCAAACTAATTCTCTCCCCCTTCTCTCTATAGTTAAATTCTTAACCTCCTTCAACCTCTTTCAAATTATTCAATTATGAATGATAATTCAAGTATAGAGTAGGTATTTAATTCATTAGTCCATTATAAATGATTAAATTGACTCTATGTTATCATTTAGTTTTTCTTAAATTAGGGTTTATGTTACAAAAGGGTTAATTAATTAATCAATTATCAATTGTACTGCGTTCTCCATTATGTAATTGTATGTCGCCGGAGACATGAGCATTAGGGCATATGTCGCATGTGGTGTTGGACTGTTGGTGTTAGTGGGTTAATGGTGGTGGTGCTACAATTCAATTTAAAACAAAAAACCAAAGAAAATAGCAAAGTTATGTAGTACACATGGGTAAAAACTAAAAGGTAGATATGCACTATTGTAGTACACACCGGCAGAGGGAACAAACTGACTAGTGAACATCCTCCCTCGACGATGACAACTGTAGTTTAGCACCAAAAAAAACGATGACAACTGTAGTCGAAAATAGAATGGTACGAAATTAGGGGAAAATTGGTATGTGAAATTAGAGGGCATGGATTAGAGAGAAATTAGAGAGAGAAAATGAAAGGGGAAATGTAAAGGGTATAATTGTCAACTGTGTACTGCGAAGAGTGAAATGTGTACTGCGAAAATCAGCACCCTAACAAAATTACAACAATAACTTGTCGAAAATCAAAAGTAGACAAATTTGAAAGAAAAAAAAGGAAAAAAACAATAAACTATTACGGTGTACAATCATAAGTAAATTCTACTATAACTTATCGAAAACTTCTTTATACACGGTGTTATTTGTAAATTTTAAGTTATGATAAAAAATTACAAATATTCAAGATTAAGTTTTATTGATCATTTAAATTGGGTTATAAGATGATATCTAAGATTTTAAATATGACATAAATTTCATTTGTAATTAGCGTAAATGATACATAAATACATTAGAGTCTATTTATTGAGTAATTGTTGTAGTATGATATGCCCTTTTATTAGCTAAATTTACGTCTCAACTTTGTTTCTTACTCGGGCGCGGCTTAAAATTCTTCAACTTATATAAGAAGAAATAACATTATTCGGATGAAAATTAACACAAAGAAACTGCATGGTTATGAACAGTGTCAGACCCTTGCCAATTGTTGAGCCCATTTTTTCATTTAGTCAAACTCATGCTCTTTAAAACGACAATTTTGACCCATTTTTCATGTTTAAAATGAAACCGTTGACCCCCTTTTCATTTCATATGTATTATTAATTATTAATAAGTGAAACGGGTTAAAATAAACTTTTGACCCGTGACCGTTTTAAACGATTTGATAGAGCTTCATGTAAAGCTTTTTATAGACCAAGTTTATTGTTTTGTTATGACAAAGCAAATGTGATAGAGACTATATATCATATATGTATATACTCTACCACGGAAAAAATTAACTTAATCCTAATCCATTCAGTACGATCATGTCTTTTCGATACTTGTTGCACCATTGAGATTTTGGTTTACGGGCACCAGCGAGCTTGAATTTGGGCTCGACACATTACTAACTTTTCATAAACAAACACTACCAACAGATTTGGCTTATAAGAAACACGCAATCGTAGTAGCCTATTTCACACACTACCATCTACAAACATAGGAGAAGTATAAGTCAAGCTCACTATATTAATCCAATTAATTAATTAATTAATTATACATAGTACTTATCCAAATAAGCATAAATTCGTCCGTCTTAAGTTTAAGTTTAAGACGGGTAAAATACGTTGTATGAGACAAAAGTTAAATGCCCGTTTGAAATTTAACCCGTCCAAATAAGCATACTATTCCTACGTCTTAAATTAAGCGTTTGAATCATAAACAGATATATCCGTCTTAAAAAAACGAATTGCCAAATACAGAGTAAATGGGCTTGGCATATTCCACTAATTAAACCCTCCAAACCAACGTTTGTTTCACTCCACTAAATTCAACCCCACAAATTCTATCTATCCCCAATTCCTCACCGTCACTCTTTCCCCAATTACCTCTGTACTTGCAAAAACCAACAAAAAATCACATATTACACCGTCAGTCCGTCTCCCTAATTCAAGCGCCTCCCAATCTCGCCTAATCGCCTTATTCCCGACGTCTAGTCAAACAAATCTACCCTTAAAATTTAATTCACAACTCATATGGTGATATTTGAAGTCAATCGAAAGTAATTATTCATGACAAAAAAGACCAGGGTTTTAGTATTTTCGTCAATTGAATTTTATTGTCTATACTTCCCGTTTTATGCAATTATTTACAATTTTTTATTGTTTTTTTAATTTCAAATTATTTTTCACTAATTTTCAATTATTTTTCTGATTTTTATTTGTACCGTAATTAAGTGTGCAAACTGGATACAAATGAACTATAGATTTTTTTTTTTTTACACTTTGTAATTTATTTGATGGTCTCATTTTACTCTGTAATTTTATTTATTCAATTATGTACGTTATGAAATTTGTATTTGTTATTTGTATAATTTAGAGTATGTATTATGTGTGTAATTCAATGCAAGTACTCAAGTAGTAAAGGTTACGTGAAACAATTGTTGAATAATTCATAGTGATCTAATTAAACTTCTTCAATGATCGTGGGTCCTGAATTTAAGCAAAAAGAAAAAGGAAATTTGACTTGTTGACTTTCAACCACAGAGCGACACCTAGGCTC
>JAYMSF010000644.1:0-14641 GCA_036897335.1 Silene vulgaris | reverse complement strand
TACCCATTTTCTCGCACAAAATACCCGTCGCAAGATCCGACCCGTCGCAAGCAAGACCTACTGTATTTAATAAATGAACTGATTATTTGCATTGTCATTATTGTTAAAATAACACTAATTTTTGTCAATGGCAAAGTTCATGCCATTTGTGTCTTTTATATAGGAGTATAATCTTTTAATGAATACATAAAAAACGTTCAGCTTACTTGTTGAGTTATAATACGCCAACAAGAAAAATACATCACTTCTAGAGTTCTAGTGAAAGACTTGCATTTTCTTTTCAATATGTCAAAATTTTTTTTTTATTAACGTTGATTACGTGATTATAACACTTGGGCAATTTCTCATTTTAGACCGGTGACATCTATCTGAAACTAAGATATGGATAAAACGTGACAATTTTACGATAAAATATGAACATCTCATGATAGAACTTACCATCTGTTGTTTATTATTAAAAGGGTGGTAATTTTAGTTATAATTTTTTAACATTAATTTAAATGATTAATTTTCTATTATAACTGGTAATATTTTTGTCGCCCTAATTTAAAACCTTCTCGTCCTATCGGAGACTTGTCGTAACACTTAGAATAGCTTATTTTATTTGATGGATAACACCTAAATGAATGTCACTATCAAAGAGTGTTACCTTGCAAAAATGTCTTAAGTCAAAAGTGACCTTTAAATAGAAGACATATATACCAACTCCAAACAAGAAGAATAATATAGAAGCAAAGCTATCTCAAACTTCTTAACCTCTAATCTTAGCTTCCTCTTACATTTCTCCATTCTAAAACCCCAAAAAATACTCAAAAAAACAAACACAAATTCTTCATTTAACATAATATTAAGTATATATACAAAAAAAATGGAGGGCTTAATCCCTATGGTACTTAAGGCTATAAAGCGAAACCAAACTCGTAGACAATACCGGTGTCTTTCAAATGGAGCTTCACTACAATCCTATGACTTATTCTATGATCAAGTTGATGAAAGTCGCGACGTTGTTAACCACGACCGTTCAATGGAGACCCGTGGCGGGTTTGATGGAGGGCAAAAGGGTCATAGTCATAGAAGGTTTGGATCAATGGGGAATTATGAGATGAGAAGTGGGTATAATTTCAATAGTTATGGTGATTATGAGCCAAATAATAATGGTGTTGGTAGGTTATCTAGTCCTCCTATGCAATTTAAGAGAAATAGAAGTCATAGGATTTTTTCATGCATTAGTGGTGAAGCTTAAGAATAATCTTATCTTTTATTTTGTTTGTTTTCCAACATTTGGCGTCATCAGGTGGTACTCAATTATAATTTCGCCCTTTCGCATGCATCATTATTTAGATTGTTAGTAGAAATAGACATGAAAAAAAAAGTGTGCATGTAGCTTATAGTTTATACTAAGGTCATTTGATTTACAATTGTACATATTTTTATTTTATTTTATTTGTTTTTTTTTTTTTTAACTTACTTTGGCTTGAATGTAATAAAGGGGGATAATATTGTTGTACATATGAAGTTATGAATAAACTTCCTCATTGCACAAGCTATATGAAAATTAGAGATCAATCTCGTACTCAGTTGTAAGACCGCCTTAATTATACAAGTATATAATACCGACATACGGTATAAAATACAAATAATAACTCATTTAAATCAAAATTATTTACGAAACCCATTTTAAAAACTGCCCTTCGCCCTGATCATTTTTTTTACCAATTTCATTTATTGATGTCTCATTCATTTGTTTGCTTTTCTATATTAGGCATAATTCTAATGGGTAATTTGATATGAGTATTCCACATTCATTATCGTTCACCTATCAACCAAAAATAAAGGTAAACAAATGATTCAGAGAGATGAAATACTAACATACTTCGTAATTGATTATTGTGAGTTGTGACTTGGTCATGCACCAAACAAATTGTGAAACTTCCATTAAATTATTGGATTATTCAAGATTTTCAACGAAGATTAGGTTGAAAAAGTCATGTTTCTTGTATGATGGATGCTTGAAGAAGTTAGCCTTCTTTGAAACGACATCCATCAGCCATTAGGTCACTTTTAGTGGAGGCTTTGCTATCAATTGAGGACTACTCTATTTGTTTTATTATAACAAAATGTTTGAACAAATCATGCAAAGAACCTTCTTGGAATTTGTAAGTTTCGTGAATACGGATACGATTTATTAGGTACTCCTCAGTCCCAGTGAATAGTTTATATTTACTTTATTTTGTGAGGGAGAAGTAAAATAAATGTAAACTATTGACCGGAAAGAAAGGAGTAACATGTAAGATAAGTCGATAACATGCTTGATGGTAACGAGTCGGGTTACAATTTATTTACGTAACATGTACTTTCTCCGTCCCAAACCACATTTATTTTATTTTCCCCTCACAAAATAAAACAAACGTAAACTATCCACCGAGAGTTCTGAGACAGAGGGAGTAGCTTATTTGATGATAACAATACAAAACAGAATACATTACTGCTTTGTATCAGACCAAGCTCATCTAGACCGGATAAAATATACCCGTCCCAAATGACCCAGCCGAATAACCTTACTCGTTCCCAAGTAATCCCAACCCGACACCCAAACTCAAGACCAAGCTTGACCCGACCCAGTATAACCCGACTTGAGTGTTTATTCTTGCACACTGATTCCATCCATAAAAAGTCTTATACTAGTTGGCCCGAAATGACCTACCGCCCAACCCGAGTTCCTATAAACCTAAAATCAACCCGACCTGATTGACCCGTTTGCCAGGTCTAGGCTAATCTCATATCATAGGGTATTAGGGTGTACGGTGTACCTATAAAAAGTTGTTGAAATGGTTAGTTACAACAGTTTACGAATGGACATCATAACAAGGTGATCTTTTATTACATGATCAGATGATCTTACTGTGTCTACCAGAAAATTGAAGTGCAGAAATTGGACAGGTAGTTGACTCTTTATACAATTACACCAATAAATCAAATTAGATAAAAGTATATGCAACAATCAAACCGTTATATTTCCAAGTGTACAATACCACTACCGACTGATTGTCGGAACGAGCCATGAAATGAAACCGAGCTTTGTTTCACCTTTTTCCCGTTTGGAACAATAATCAGCTAGCATGGTCCATAGATCTCCGACTGTCCATTTATGCGCCAAAATCCATGCACACACCTGCCCACAGTTTCAATTACTGTCACCAACAATTTAGAAGGTGAAGTTGCTCACCAAACATAGACTAATAGCCTATTAGGAATGTAAAGAGATCTTAAATATATATGCACAAACTAGATTTTCTAGGTTAATAGTCCAATTATCTGTTATGTTATGGACGAAGACCACGTTGTTGAAACAAAACATGCTTCCTGGCCGGGTAAGAACGAGATGAGACCTGTGAAAATGTCTATATGGCAAATAGGACGAAAGACTCACTATTCATTGATTCTGTATTATAATAGAATAACGCAACATGGTTCACTCTATTGGCTAGGCTTCTCGAAGCAGTAATCATGCGATACAATTCTCAACATAATTTTCATAATAGGTCGTCATCTTGAAAAACCTCTTTGCTATTAACATTTAACAACACAAATTCACAAATGAGATGGCTCTATGATACTATTATCATGAGAACGACTCGTTAATGGGAAATTGTTGCTTTACTTCATTTTTCGTCGGTTATGGGGGCTTTTTTGGTTAAATGAGTCTGTTTCACACTACAATAGTATAAGACCGTCACTCAAGAGACTCATTGTTAACATAATGGGTGTAAGGTCGCACATCCGACCCACTTCCCCGCCATCTAAGAGATCTCTCGAGGCACCGAGATGATGTAATTGTGGCGGTACTCTGTAGCAAGCCATGTCAGAGAATCTGAATTACCCGCTAACAAAGTCGATCCAATATGCAAAGATAAATTGAAAGCCAAGACAGACTAGGTACTGTTATTAATGATCTACCAAAATCAACCATACTACCATAGGAAGTCACCAGACCCGTGACTGGACGGAGATCATTTGGAAAAGGACAATAAAAGTAACAACAATTACCTGGTCCAAATTTCCTAATTCCTTCAATTCAAATGTATAATATGCAACGAAAGGTCTCAAGGCCTGAAAAATTGAACATTTATTAATAAGAAAATTAGACATGAGAAAAGTACGGAAATAGAACATATCTAAGCTTAAGACAGACGACACCACAATCTGAAATATATCCAATAGCCAATTTAAAGATAAGAGATAAGCACACTACAGCAATAGGTGAGTAGGTTCTTTGAATGAGTCAAGGGTGAGACCTCCAAGCCAAAGGTTCACGTACTAAACTTGCTATTCCGACGTGCATAAAAGTTTCAAGTTTCATCAACACTTTCACATTACAAGTTCTTTATATATTGAAGTATATGTCAGTTATTTCTGCATCAAATGTAAATGGGAATTTTGAATACTTCAAAAGTATTAAAACTGTCATTTACTATCCCACGTCTTTATGTATGGGCAACAAATGACAGAGTAATACAAATGCCAGATATATTTGAAAAATTTTACATGACTATCAATATGAGAAAATTCCTTTTGAAGTACTGCTTGGTACTTATATGAGACATTGCAATACAACCCTACAATTATCAGGTTTCAAGCAAGGATTAAAACAACATTACCCGGTGCCTTAAAGGCTCGCACCTATGGTGAAAGATAATGGGGTGTAGGATTTACGCAACCTTACCCTGAAGAGACCCATAGTCCCATACTGAAAATTTCTCTGAAAATTGAGTCGAATGTTGACTACTTCACAGAACAAGTAGTAGTTTAGTGTGCAATTTTGTTTTATTTCCATCACATTCCAAAGCAAGGATAACTTCTAGCAAATTCGGTAGAATCAGGAGTGTACTAGGTATAGCTAAACTAGAAAAAAAAAATCCATTTCCAATTGAACCAAAAAGTCACTATTTTTCTGTGGTGGAATATGATGAAATTAAAAAAAATGACACACTACAACTATTTTCATTCCTTTTGTCACGAGTAGTGTTGTGACCTATTAGCTTGTCAATGCTATTCTCAACGCACTAATAATAAAACAGACTTTATGTATGTTCAACACAAGGATACAGGTGCATACATCCGACCCTCTACTCACCGGAGTCACCGCACTTCCGATAATTTGTTGGTTAAAAATTAACTACACCAATAACCCAAGGAAACAATTGATACAGTCTAAAGTACAAGAAAATCAAAGCAAAAGTTTTATACACAAAAATAATTCTTCAGAATGCATCTCTATCGCAAAGTCTAATGCCATTTTATTACTTTCAAACATCCAGCAAAACTAAGAGTCAAAACAAGGATGGCAATGTAACTGACCTGAGATGCAGCCAACCACTGTATCACAGTTTTCACTTCGGGATCACCACCAAAAGCACCACAACCCCAATTACCGGTCACAACACCAACGTCAGTATGGTCCACTTCCATATTATCAGCCCTTCCTGGGTTAGTGTTTGTTAGATTATTATATCTGTCTTCGTGCACTTCTGAAGAGGTTGTACAGTCTTCAATCAACTGTGTGGAAAGAAATAAACATTTCTGAAGCATTTTGGTGCTGATATAAAAGACTTAAAAAGTCCAAATTGAGGCGAAAAATCCAGTGAGTTCATTGGCTGGAAGAATCCAGCAGTTAGCTATAAATGATAATCCCCCATTTTATGAATAAAAATAAACTGGAAAGTGTAACTGAAGGAAACAGCATTCTTACTGCTGGCCGGGTCTCGGAGATGTCGCAAGCATCCATAGGATCATTCCCTGACTGGCCTTCATGAGAATCATTATTTTCCAAAAGCATCTGATACTGTGGGTACTTGGATGTATCCAAGAAACCACAAAATGCCTTGTTAACCTCCCTACCAAAATCAAATAGTTCAGATGTCACCATTGACCATGCTAAAGCATAATAGCATTTCATAATAAAGCAATTACATGTCTTTGTCAGTACAATATCATGAATCCCAACACCCACAAGCCCACGGCAAAAAACTATTGCTGAACAAGTGGGTTCACATAGGACATTCATATTCAATATTCAACGATCACAATCTAGAAGTTTGGTGCGATAGTAAATTCACAGTGACGATTCACCCAAATGTGAAACTATCCAGGGTTGCAACTTATTTGGTTCATTTTTTTTTTTTTTTCTTCCACCAAACACTATTATGCAAAAAGTACACTGCCCAAAAAAGGATTCAAGAATGTCAAATCGCAAGACACATCAAAGTTTGCAACTTGATATTCTGGAAAATTCCCCGCACTTGAGACATTTGGTTAACAAAACTCAAATTTGCAGCATTTCCACATATGTAAGTAAACATATGCATAATGAACATGAGAACTCCATGGACCCAAAATAATGTTCAGACTTGGTAAAATCTTCACTGAAATATGCGGAATGCACGCCAAGCACATCAAGTCACAGTTTCATAGATGAGCCAACTGAAATTCTATGCAGTAGCAAGAAAATCACATCATGTTAATTTCCTTAAAAAAGGATTAGCAAGCTAGTAGTGGAAAATGGAAATACATGCTACAAGCGCACAAAGGTATCTACTACATCTACTGATCTCTTGAATTTTCAGTTATATTTCCTGGTGAAACCCTTGTTTAATATTGCAAGATTTGCAGTTCAACAATCCAAACGAGCATAACACTTTCAGAATATATTAGATTAATTCAATGAACAAGTATACAACCTCAAGAGATAGTCGAGTTTGTACTGTCTTTTCCCTGGACTGGATAATGCGTCTATGGCCACAATCCTTGTCATACGTCTCCCCAAAGAATCTACTTCCCTTTCGTCCACATGATCGCCAGAATATCTGAATGTAGAGGCATACCTACACAAAAGAGAAGGTTATATTAGCGAACATGCATCACTGAACTGTGGTGCAACAATTGAAAATTTGAAATGCTGCCTTGAAAAATGAAATCGAGTCCATAATTTTACAATATAGATAATGACCAAACCTACCTTACATCCAACAATAAAAAAAGTTCAACCAAAAATAATGCACTATCAACTCAATGTAATTTTGACAGCATTTTCTAAGGGAAATAGGTAACTTGTTTCAGATACATGAAATTTTTTTTTTTTCCTTCTAAACCATTAGCAGTGGAACAATTTGATGACATTTTAGCAATGCATGTTAATCATGAACGTAAATAACTAAATATATCTCAGTAGGCAGTAGCACTAACCCAGTGTAATTTGAAAACCGCTCTGCACCGAGAATTTCAATCGCCTCATTGTCTGACATGGAAGGTAAAAAAAGCATGCCAGCAATCAGTTCAGGGTTGATCATGAAACGAATTTCCTCCTACACAAAGACTGGAAATGAAACATGATTCTTTCTCAAAAGATAAATCAAGTATTCTTTTAAGGCATAGGAAAAATATTAAGCAACAAACACAGGTTCCCACGTTTGAACGCAAATATATGATAAAAGATAGGCAGATTCCGCATTCTACTTCCACCCAGTTAGTGGTTAATTGATGAGGAGTCAACTCCTGCCATTTTATCCGTAGAAGCTTATACTTCATCAAGGGACTAGGTATTGGAATACACACATTTCAGGGAGAATACTTGGATGGTCAAGGATGGTCCACCATGGATAAACAGATTTGTTCGAAGTCCCAGGAAATTACATTGTGTATCTGTATCATGGTGTGTAGAACAAAATAGGAAACCATGGGTCACCATGAATTAACACAAAATAAAGATCAACAGCAAAAGCCTCACGGCATGCAAAAAAATGAAGGAAAATGATATATGCAGCCCTAAGGGCTGTATTTAAGGTTCCAAAAGAGGACATAAAAGCTTAGATCAAACATTAATGACACTGATATGCACAAGAATTTGTCATACATTCCTAATTTAATTCCAGTTTAGCAAATGCATTTAGTTCTTATCTACAACCCTACGGATTGTATATATCATCACCCAAAAATGAATAGTACAAATCTGTCAGGCAAATAAAACCTAATCAAGACATAAAATATCATAGAGGCTTTATAGGGGACAGCGATTTGCTACTTGCTAGGCTCTCGACTCTTCGTTTAAATAGTGGATATAGATATCCAATTTATCTTGAGATTATTTGTACATCGCATAAAGCTGAAGTAATAATACAAGAAAAGTCGAGTAGTTGACCGCTTAATCTTAAAGAATGGTAAGTTGTTTAGCTACCTGAACACATCCTCTGGACAGAGCACCTCCTCCGAGATACTTGTTTGCAAAATCAACTTCCAGAGCTCCTCTCAATTGATCCTCTATTAAGCCTGAAGAGCAGACCTTGGGTGGGATAAAACATAATATCACATCTGAGGATAATAGCCGGAAGTTGAGACATTGTCACACTAAATGTTTACACCGGATAAAACATACTCCCTCTGTTTTTTATTTTATGACGTTTTGGTTTTTCGATGAGTCTTTGACTTCAATATTTACAAAAATATATTTGCTCAAAAATTACAAAAATTATACTTTAAAGTCCTTACAGAAAGTTCTTTTGTACAAGTGTACATATCCTAATATTTAATCACATATTTCACATATTTTGAGAGATATTGAAGAGAGAAGTGAGTGTCTCGAAATGTGAGAATGCCATATAAAAACAGAGGGAGTACTTATCAACTATACCTCAAACGGGCAGAGGGAAACGCGGGATTTGGACCACAGATTTGTGTCCGGATAGGAAACAATAGGCAAAATAGGCTCCAGAGAAAGAACTTTTCTCTCGAAAGAAACAAACCCTGTAGGTGTAGAAGAACTAATTCTCTCAAAGTAATGTATTAGGCACTTGATTTTGTTTTCGTGGCTTTCATGATAGTTTGTATAAAGATTCCTGAGGATTTCAAACAGAACGTAAGTACTAGCAGAAAGGGCATATCCAGTGAGTCGCGGAAGAATCGAACGTAAGAAAAAATGAAAATTGAATATGCAAGGAGATTAGGAAGAGATAAAAATGCACCACAAACAAAAGAGGACTCAATTCAGCGGACATGAATGCACACCCTACACCCCCAGAAAACCAAGACAAAATATCCACCGCTCAATAGATGAATTTAGCATCCTGTTTCATTCAAGCACCCAATTATCTTGTAGTTATGTGTAGACCGACAACAAATACTGCCGAGTAGCAACAATCAGTTGACAAACACAACAGATTAGGTCAACCACACGAACATCGAGATGTGAGGAGGCTTCCTGCGTGGCCAAAGACATGACCAGCAGTAACTTCAACAAGGAGGTTATAATTTTAAACATTGATTGACAGTTGACACAATTCTCTTTTTCCATACAAGAAACAACTATATTAGAAACAGCACACAAGAAGATAAGCAAACAAGAGGCCCCTTGCCACATTAAACCAAAAGACACTTAGCTCCTAACTAGGACGCCTTTTACTAAAAATAAGTTCAACCTTTTTCATTCAACACTTGAACAGTTGAACATCATTGTCTGTTGCTTTCCTACCAGGCTAAAATAAAATACCCCTCATGCAAGCTGGGATTTCCCTAGCCCTCATCTCCACGTCCTTGCTGCCAAGGGTAGTGTCGTCTTGGAGTTTCTTATCACATTGGACCTTGCTAAAACCTTCATATGTTTCAGATCATCTATTCCAGCTATAACATCAGCACTAGTGTTCAAAAAGCTCATGTCATCGACCCAATCCTCCTCTTCAGCATTGATAATCCCTCCCAAGCTCCCTTTCCATATCAATTAAGTTCCCACTATATTTCCTTCTCATTGCACAAGTCCACAGCATGAGTTGTTGAGATTTGCGGAGTCGTTATAAACCCACAGGAATAAAAAGGGAATAAAAGAGAATATAAAAAGAAAATAAATAAATAAAAATAATCATGCCGGCATGGTCAATGCAGCGGCCAGTTAGTTATGGTGTTTTTCTCAGCGCTCACTTTGACAAAAAAAAAAGATTTGAACATCAATAAAAATAGTGAAGTTGATAACATACGCAAATAAGTAATCAAAGTTGATTGTTGGTAGATGTTTGGCACCTCTATTAGCGGTTGGAAATAAGCAAAATAAGGAACATGACAGCAGAGCAGCAATAAGCTCCTGCACAGCAAAACAAAAATAAACTTGTCAAAAACCCACGAAATACTACAAACACAATTACAGAGAGTTGATATCAGAAGCTACCCAGTTCAACTGCCAACAAAAGTTTATCCATGAAACGGGTGTATCATTCTCAACCATAACAATCCTAAATTTCTAGGACATCAAGCACCACTTGCCAAGGCTTGTTCACTTACACATCATATAGTAGAAGGAAAAAAATGGTACACTTGTCCGTTTGACCAATTTTCATATACTTTTTTCTTTTGGATAGAAAATTGGATTTTATTAAACCAACGAAACAGCAATAGAGGATAAGGGACTCTAAGCTGCAAAAAAGCTACAACGAAGTCCAATTTCGTCAAACAAATGCTACTAAGATACCACACCCTGAAAAGAACCCCGGCTTTTGCCCACAAAAGGCTACAATACCAGGATACCTTCTTTTCCTTGGAATTATCTGAAACTCGAAATTTAAGGTTCAGAAGATCAAACCATAAAGCGCTCAATCCTCCTCACAATATCCACTCAGTCACTGAGGGTATATTTATAGCTTTCGTGTGGGCTAAAGCTGTGCTGTATAGGTGGCCCAATTCCTCTTTTACAATGAAAATGGGGATTTATCTAGCCTTCTAGCAAGCCTCCTTGTTGGAGATCTTTAGATGCGTCTGTGCTATTGATTAAAATTATATAAAAATCTGTTTGGCACCACAAAAGCCTTTAAAAACAAAGGATTTGGGGTTGTAACAGAAAGGCTTAGAATATTTATTGGCTTGCAGAATTTTGTACCTGGCTGAGGAAAACAATGCCTGCTTCTTGTGATTCTAACAAGCGAAGACCAGTATCAACCCCAACAATGATTATGTCCGAATACTGATAGTGAGATTCCAAAAGCGTAGGCAGTCTTAACAACAAGTTTGCCATCATGGGTACAACCTCCCCAAACCATTTAGCCGCTTCAGCCCTAGACAAGAACTGCAAAACATGACACTTTAAATGTGAAACTCAGTCAATGACTACCATTACCTATACTCTCCAATCTTGACAACTACCGTATTTACAAATACTCTAATTTAGTGCAACATTGTTTAGTACAAACTGCAATGATGCTCTTCATACTTCAGATCACTAGATGAACTTTATACTCGATAATGCCACACGTCTTAAAGAAAGGAAACTAAAATTCCCACCAAGCCAAGCTACAACCACCCTACACACGCGGAAGTGCAGAACCAAAGCTTACATCCTACAGAGTACTTAGCATTAGCATTACCCCAATGTCTCTATAAGAATCGCCACAAGCGCATTAAATGTACGCAACCTTACCCTTACGATCAAATCTCATATAGTTCGCGGCACTATACAATCCTATGTAACCAGCTACTGAGCTACTCAATTCATCGCATTCGAGCCAATTAATTGAACTCCACTAACCTCATTACAAAGAATCATACTACCTCTTCCCAAAACAAGTGTCTGCATTCGACTTTCGCTGTTAAAACTCCGTAAATTTGGCTCTTAATTACTCCATAACTAAAATTAAGCTACAATGCAATACAAACAAAAATTCAACTGCTTCACAAAAACTGATGAAACATAATAATCAAACAATCCGAAAGAAACCGAAACCGAAACCGAACCTCGTCGAAGAAAAGCGCAAAACCGTCGGAAACAGACGACGCCAAGCGATGAGAAGAGAAGGAAAGGGAGTTCCTGATGTCAGCAATGGCGAGGAAGAACACTTCCCCTGAGTCAACTCGGCTGTGACTCGGACCTTTAGAAAGGGCTTGAAGAGCTTCGATTACAGGTGTAGGCCAACTTAGGGTTGAAGATTGAAGCTTCAATGGAAGATAACTTAGAATTGATCTCAAATCTTCTCTATTCTCCATTGTTGTGTTTTTTTTTCTTTGGTTTAGGAAGTTTGACTCTTTGAGGACTTTGTGTATTGTGTTAGTGGGGAGTTAACAGCATAGAAAGGACCTAAATTTTACATTTATTTTGCGTTAAGGACCCAAACTATAATCGTTTAGCAGTAAGGACTTAAACCTAACGTCCGTTTGTGTTTTTGCTTTTACATGTAGCCCATCTGTGGTTAATTGCCTAGTGGGACCCAGTCATGAAAATCAGTTATACTTCGTATTAATCAAGTATAGGTAAACACTCTTGAAACTAATATTTGTACACAAATTTTCGTCTTATTTTTCAGACGGGGGTATATGTGACTATTTTAGAGTTAAATGTAACTACAATGGTATAAGCAGTGTTACAGTTTATGCTAACTGTTTTTCAATAGTGGTCACATATAACTGTAAAATGGTTACAAAATTCCGTCTTATTATTTCAGACAAAAAAGATCCGTCTGAAGCAAAACTAATTTATATTTGTATGGTTTATATAATAAAATAAGGTTTAATAATATGAGATATAAAGTTTACATGGACGATCTCTGTAAAAAAGGACAATACACAAACAACTTCCTTATTGGCATGAACAAATAAATGAGCAAGGCCGAAACCTTGAAGGCAATAAGCTGGTCCTCTAATGGTTAAAAAGACCATAATTAATTGGTCGATATGGCTTTCTAAATGCTCCAGTGACACATACAAGAATGCTCGCCTATGGGCTACAATTCACCTTTGGTTGTGTCTGTTAAAGCAACAAGTTTTAGCCAACACATCCAACTAAAAATCATACCTCAGATCTGCTTCATTCTGATACCTCATTTCCACCCCGAGAAGATTTTTCACCACTTCGTATAACACAAATGCAAGTGAAATCGATGATAGTATGATACCACATAAAGAGGACATGTCAACCGTGGATGCATCTTTCAACCAACCATCTGCATTCTTCGAGGTATGACATCCAAAGGATAGGCAACTGTCTGGCCCACAGTTCCCGCGGCAGCACCACCTGCAAGTCTTGTAGTCAAACTTAGCTCATTGTCCTGGGCTTGTCCAAGCGGGTTTTCTTTAACCAGATAGTCCTTTAAGGATTCGTACACGGCAAAGTTGAGACCCACATGTGGCATCTGAAGAGAGGATTATACCATTCGAACAACCCAGATTTTAACCAGGTAGTCTTTTAAGGATTCATGCACGGCAAAGTTGATAAATAACTACTCCATCCATCCCAATTTATCATCCCCATTTGACTTTAGTAATCAGCCAAATGTATGTTAAGATAAAATGGAAAATTTGCCACGTCTTATATTTAGCAAAATGAAAACTTCAGGATCTCATTCGATATAAGATTTAAACTATTGCATATTGTGAACAAAGGTCGGTCGAAGTCAAACTCATTTGGCCACCAAAACAAATGGGACAATGAATTTAGGTGGAAGGAGTGTAAGATCAAGACCGATTGCACCCTCTCTCTATGCGATTATACAACACCCACGTATTATATCGTAAGAGAGTAAACATTATGTAAGCATGTAATCAAAACACTAAGCAAACACTAGTCTATGGAAAATTCAGTCAAGTGACAACAGCTTCAACATGCCATGAACAGAAAGAAGATAATGGCAAATTAGCAAATTAGCAAATTAGCAAGCAGACATTCCAACAATACTGTCTTTGTCAATCGTCAGTCTTCAGGGTAGGCCGGTAGGACACGTCAGATTGAAAATGAAAACTTTGAATTATTAATGGCAAATTCTCGTTTCATTTTCATTTGAAATTAAGACGGAGTCACCATTTTACGATAAAATAAATGTAAATATTTCCTGATAAAATGTTACCATTAGTCTGACAATTTAAGTTATAACATTTTATCATTAAATGGTTAATTTTATTAAAAAATGTTGACATTTTTTGGTCTTAGGATAAGACCGTCTTAAGGGAGACCTACTCTTTATTAATACTCCGTAAGTCCTAAAACCATCAGCCATTCAAGTATTATGATAATCCAAAAAGTCTCGACAAATAATCTATTGAGGCGGCCTAAAACCACATGCATAGGAAAAGCAATTAAGTTGTAATCATCACTGAATGGACTGCATATACTCCGTATCTAATTACAAGTTTCACAAAAATATCTGCTGCCAATAAATCTCATCAATGAGACATGACTTTAAAGATTTATAGCATAAAAAAAGCCAACATAAATTACTCGAATCAGGGTCGTCCATAACATTTCGGGGGTCTTGTACGATATTTAAAGATCGTCCACTTCAACAATAACTTATATTGATATATAAGTTTTAATTAATGCTTGATAAATACTAAACAATAATCTGACAATGGAGAGCGGTAGCAAGGCTCACCGAAGTACTTATTTTTATATATGATTACGCTTCTTTAAAATATCACTATATTGTTATTGTCATAGTGGTTGAATGAACTTAAATAGCAAATAAGTTGATGCAGGTTCGATCCCTCGTAAGAACATTTTCAATTAATTTTAATATATGCAAATTTAAAAGTAATAGTAAAAAATGTAGATAGAGGGGCTCGAACTCGGGTTGCTGAGTAGGTGGGAGAATGCTTCTACCACTGAACTATTAGTGTTTAACGA
>JAYMSF010000643.1:0-14656 GCA_036897335.1 Silene vulgaris | reverse complement strand
CCTGGTTAACAGGTCGTGTCGTGTCGTGTTCGTGTTATTGTCTTTAATGACCATAATGTAACCAAAGTACATCATGAATCATTGTTGGTTAGAGAAGTAATCACACAAACAAGTGAAACAAGGTTAAGGACCTTGGGCCTTGGAGTGGTCCAAACCAAAGGATGTCACCATGCCCTTGGTGTAATTGTGCAATAGACCATACACATCTCTAGATATGTAAGCTAAAATCTACATTAATAAGTATTGCATTCACAAGTCCCTGTTTCAGGTGTCAGAAGATAACGAGACTTTGTTTAATAGTATTGACATAATCTAAGGCAATGGACTTGCCCACATTTGTTAGTCACCATTTTCAGATACTCTACTTGCTTGCATTTATATCACCATGCTTTTGCTTCAAGGACAAACATCCCAGTATTGACACCCTAACCAAATTAATACTCAGTCCTCTACTTCCATTTACTACAACTTGGACCGTACTCGCAATCTACAAAGACCCGTGGGATAAAACTCCTTCCCTTCTCGAGGAGTCGAGCATAACACAAACTATATGAACGGTCTTATACATGTGACAAACTAAATTGTCTCATAAAAGACTTGCTTAACAAAATGGCAACTTTTAAATCATGGTCTTACATGTGACTAACCTGGCAAACAGGTCAATTGGATCGGGCTCAAGTCGGGTAAATTCGGGTTGCAGGAATAGGTCCGGTCATTTTTGGGTCAACTATTATCATGTTATTTATGAATAATAATAATCAATTTACAACAATAAACATTCGGGTAAGGTTATATTGGGCCGGGTCAATAGGGGTTCATGTCTAGTTCAGGTGTTGGGTCGGGTTATTCGAGTCGGTCAATTTTGTCGGGTCTACATGTGAGATTGTCTCCTACAAGATCACTAAAGTAGGAGTACAACTAGACCTAGCAAACGGGTTAGACTTGGTCAAGTCAATTCAAGTTCGTGATGTTAGAGTTTGCAATAATTTGGAGTGCGCAAGATTATTTCGGGTTCGTCGGGTGGGTTGTCATCAAGTTATTTAGGAATAACAATCAATATGCAACAATAAACATTCGGACCAGATTGAATACGAACGGATCAATTCGGGTTTCGAGTAAGATTTGGGCCCTCAATTTGGGCACGGGTCGAGTTTAGGTGAGGTTATTCGTGTCGTGTCAGTTTTACCAGGTCTAAGTACAATACGGAGTATTAGTTACAATTACAGTGACTAAACATCTAAAAATTGCCACAGCAAAGTAGTACATTAGCTAGGCAGCCTACTAAAGGGTTACAAACAAAAGTGTGCTAGATAACTCCATGTGACCAAAATACAAGCATACAACTATGAAGTTTGTCTTTGGTTGAAGGACCAAACAATTGAAGATGTCATAGTTAAACAAGGACAAGCCTTGGCACCAAAATCTGGGGATTAATTGGACCACGACCATCTTTTCACAGAGTACCCTCGTGACCGGCTCAACAAACTACACTTATTGGTGTTGGGCCTGCCCTATAACACCAAATTTATGAGTCAGAAACTGGGGTATGACTCCTCCTTGCCTGACACTATAGTAGTACTCACTAGTCACACCTTCATTATGTTCAAACGAGCGGGAAATTTTTTTTGAATCGATAAAAAACAGCTCATGCGGTATACAAAAATCAATGGTGCACTTCGGAAGTATATCCACAGATAATACACTAAATTAACAACAGCCACACAACCAACAAATTGTCAGAACCTATGTTACTCTACACTTCACATCACTTCATGTGCCCCTATGAGACCAAGCTATTCTTCTAAAGGCAACGGCAACCGTCTCAAAGCCCGACCCTGGGTTAGGCCGGGAAAGCCAGCAGAGATGCTGGGTCAATTCCGTGCCCTACACTCAACACTCAGATATGGGTTTAAAGACACTCCATTTCACTCCAAAAGAATGAAGGGGTTAATATGGGTGTCTAATACTTCTAGCTCTGACTGAGTAACATACGCCGCAACATCAACGATACAATTGATGAATTCTTGAACCACTATAATTATCTAAACTATTATGACACATAAATGTGTAAACCATCAAAAGAAAATCTAACCACACAATTTCAAATACACAAGGACACAACATCACTATCCTTTATATGGGGATGTGAATTTAGACGAACAAGACAAACGAGAAGACAACTAATTAGAAGATGTACATTGCACATTTTACATGTTGCACATAATAACAGTGGTCTATGCCAAGTGATTGTTAGCTAAAGTGAAAACGCAGGCCACCTCTTAAAAACCAAGATCAGCATTACATTATCTAAACTTGAACATCTCGAACGAATGAAACAAGTTAGGATTATGCTGCCATTGTCATATATTAGGATTGATGGAGATTAGCACATTAAGAAAGTTACCAGTTAATCATCAATCATCATCCTTAGATATGAGCACCTAAGTCTCCCAAATCATCAGCATCCATCACGTCCCCAGACAAGCGAACAGCATCCAGCTTTTGCTTCAGAATTTCAATTGCATTAAGCACCAGTTGAGATGCCTTGACTCCACCCGTAGACTCAACGGTGAATATGAAAGAGTCCTCTCTAGGATAAATCTCAACGAGTCCCGGTTTTCCCATAGCTTCTGCTTTCTTAATCACCTCATCATCATACGTATAGGCCTCAGGATCAACCACCACCACCTGACACAAAGGAAACAAAAAGAATAATTAGTCCAATTGTTAATTGTCCACACATATCACATCTCAAAGTAAACTTGAAAAAGGCAATATATACGTGTATCGAAAAAAAATTAGTCACGTTAATATAGCAAATAGCTGAATATATGGCCTGAAATCAACACAAATATGTTGGACATCCCGATTTCAATGGCACGTATGACGATTATATGAATATTTCACAAACATTGGAGACTTATTTAATCGCAATCAAATTTCTGACACCAGGCCTGTTTTAATGTAAGTGCATTGTCTCTTTTAAGGGTAATGCTTCATAATCATCCTCCCTCAGTCGTCCAAGATTGGTCACCCCTCCAGTTTCGCTTATCCCACGATGAACCACTTTAATAGGTTAAAATGATAATCATATTTTATCCTCAATGAAAATAATTAAACTGAAACGAGTAAAATGCAAGGATAATATTCCAAAGGAGTATAGAAATGTTCAGAGTCTTTCCCCTATATTCTTCAAAATAAGCAAGTAGGGAAGATCCCAACGATCCGCAATTGCAAGTCTCTGAATCAAAAGTGATCAATATTTTTGGTACTTGTGGAGCATTTTTTATCAGGCCCTCCCTCCACAGCCATTCCCGAAGCATGGCTAACTGCAAATTATCAGTAAAATTTGTGTACCAGCACCCTCATTCAGAAGAGTCTATTGACTATTACTTGATGAATTTTGGTTAAACAGACCAGTTCAGAGATATTTATAGACTATATTCACTGGCTAAAGTCATTCAGAAATGTTTTAACAGACGTTATATTGACCTATCCCTGCCATGTATCCTGGATTGGAAAAAATTGACACAGAGTTGATCACAAAATCCTGAAGTCACACATGCAGCGGGAGGTTCCGGAATTTATAGCAACAATAACAACTGAAAAGACGACATCTATATCAGACTCCATCCTTTTCTATACTTCCCACTTTCCCTTTGAGAAAGTTGATTATTTTCTACCCACTTCTCTTTCTCTTTTGATCAGGTTTTTTTGCTGCTTTTAAATCTGTCCTAAAAGTTACTAATCCCATTAGTATTTATCTATACTTTTTTAAAATTTGGTTCACTTAACTACAATCACTCACCCTAAACCCCATATGATTAATCCTATCAACTCCCAAACCAATATCAATGACCACTAATTCTTCCACCACCTCCTTTCCTCATAATAACTTTCCCACCAAAAAACACCTTCTCCATCCAGATTGGCAGCCTTATTCTCCAACCACGGTCCTCCCTTTCTGATGGTGCACATGATCACAATGCAGAAGTAGAGGGCATCGACGACAGGATGGTCTCTCCATGCCTAAGAACTTGTCCCTGTTGAGTCTTTACACCAGCACTCGCGTCACCAGGGACACATTCAAAAGCAGCGTAGCTTGATTCACCATATCCTGTACATTGGATTTCAACTTACTACAAATTTCTTCGTTGTTGTCGTCATCAGCTAGCTCGGGATCCTTGACTGCTTGGGTACCTCTTTCATTCACTCTCTTAAGCTTATTAAAGTTTGAAATTTCTGAATTGTAATTTATAGATAAACAATCCCATAACATTTTTTTTTGTAACCTAATCTAGAGACATTTTCATTACACATTAATATTGGTGGCGGAGAAATTCAGCTGTTGATGGTGGCTTGGCTTCAACAGTGGCAGTGGTGATTATAGTGTAGCCATCTGCTCTTTTTCGTAAAAAATGTATCACAGGGAAATGATAATGACAGAGTAATAGGACAGCTCACAGATTTAAATCATAATGTGATTTGCTCCTGAGATTATCCAAATTACCAGTCAAGGAACATATACTTCTAGTGTTACAATGAAAATTAGGTAATGATAGCCCTTAGGAAACCAAGAGATAAGACTCTGAATTTCAAGTCTTAAAAGTCCAACATCGAAACATTTAGGTTAGGACATGATACTCTAAATTACAGAACACCCTGGCACTCAATTTTACCAGATACTTCAACCTTTAAGTATATGTTGTCCCAAACTGCTTATAGTTGAAGCCTAAACCCATTAAAAAAGTGAGCCTCCAACCAATGGAAGGAACGTCTTCCCTAATTTAAAAGACAGTACTAACAACACATACTTTTAGTTATCCTCCTATGATTCTACAACAAAAGCATTCAACTTCGTGGAACACTACTTGGAGATGAATGAAGAAAGCAATCCTCTCATTTACGGTATTTGAACAGTTGAACTACTAACAAAATCAATCTCTTAGAAATATTCCATCCATCCAAAATGGATAGCCACGTATATTTCACAGAAAAGACTCTGTATACTACACGTCATGATAAATAATGATAAAATGCAAAAAAAGGAACTCCCTAGTCCCTATTGCCTCAACTAAACCGATCCATTTCCTTCTTTCCTCTCCAAGACTATAGTAGCTTCTCAGATATTGCCGTAAACGTTCGCTTTCACAACTTAGACCAATTTGTTCCCTTGTTAATTCTTCCCTCACTTTTTCTTTCAAAAGCAATTACAACCATTTTGTTCCAATGTCAATTAAACATTTTACATATGTACTTTAACAAATTCAGTTTTAGTTTCACTTCCTCTTTAACTCACCTGTAGAGTAGAGCTCCCCCCATAGAATGTTAAAAGAATTTGTGGCCGCAAAGCGGTATAATGGGTTGCTACGTTAGGATATAGAGAATTTGAATTCCCGGTGCCATTGCCACTAATATAAACTCATAGCCTAACTCAGAAACCGCAGCAAAATTTTACGGGAGCAGCAGATGAAGAGTTGGGATGGTGGACAGTTGTAAATGACTAGTTGTTGGGATGGGGAAATAGAAAAGATTGAAGTTGGTATGAATAGTGTAAATTGTAGAAAGAGAATGGTGTCTATTGGAGAAAATGGGAGATTGAGATAAAACGGTGCCTCGTCGCAGAATGATTCCTCGCAGTAGATCTGGAGAATTCCACCATTATTCCGGTGAAGGTGGATTACAGTGTAGTTGCTCCTCAGGTAAGGGTGAGAGCAGTTATCATAGTCCTTATAGAAGACAGCTCCACCAAATAGAGATTCTAATTGTACAGATTGATTTTGTTTTTATTTGGTATGTGTTGGTAGCACCACATCACAGGACAGGTAACACAGGATATTTTTTGTATATTTTGGCTCGAGAATAGTAACTGCTCACTCTGTTCTCTAGTACTAAAAAAAATTGCGCATCTATTCTTAGCTGCAAAAGACATTTTCCTCAATTGGTCCGCATAAAGTTGTCTACAAACAACCTATTCATCTATTGTAGAAGAAAAGAATTACGATAACTTAGTTATAATCAGTTGTACTACAAACCTGTTGAGAATTAGGATCAATGTCAAAGACTTTCGTAGGACTGCTTTCGACCCACTCTTTTTTCTGTTCAAGATTCAAGCTTTCCATCATATCTTCATTAATATGAATCTCTGGTTCATACATAAATGTGACAGTCGCGGCAGGAGACCATTTGGCATGATCCTTCCCAATACCCTTCCTGGCTATTGCTCTCAGCCTCAATTCCTGGCCTTTGCGTAACTTCACAATTATGATTCCTCTGCATGACACAAAACCAAAAACAATACAACTACCAAATTAACTATCACAAGCAGAAGATACTGCTATAATGCGAGTGAGAGAAAAACGAAATTATCAGCTGCAGCATTCAGCACTGATAACCCCCTAAGCCTCTAAACACAGAGAAAGGACACAACATTTGAAAACCCGAAAACCTATTACCCTAGAATGCATCAAAATCACATAACCAAAAGTCACAACTAAATCGTGACATGATATACTGGTTCAAGATTATCAACAAAAATGATCTTCCAAATAAGCCCAAACCCTAAAAACGATCACTTTCTCGCATAATTCTTTACTACATACATTTCCACTTCAACACTTCTACCAATCTAATAAACCTTAGAATGTCCAAAATCACAGATCCTGATCAAAGAAGTTACAATGCATGCTTCAGATTTTAGAGACCAAACATATACAATGCAACATCATAAACAACAAAAATTTCCCAAAACATAGCATTTTAAACAAAAAGTTTCAAAATAAAATGATCCAATTTGTGCTTATACCGTTATACCTACACATGAATCTTCTACACTCCACAAATTCACATAACTAAAAGTCACAATAAATCATGACATGATATACTGCATCAAGATAATCATCAAAAATGATCTTCCAAATAAGCCCAAACCCTAAAAAAGATCACTTTCTCGCATAATTATCTACTACATTTCCACTTCAACACTTCTACCAATCTAATAAGCCCTAGAATGTCCAAAATCCCATATCCTGATCAAAGAAGTTAGGATGTATGCTTCATATTTTTGATACCAAAAACATACTACAATGCAACATCATAAACAACAAAAATATCCCAAAACATAGCATTTTAAACAAAAAGTTTCAAAATAAAATGATCGAATTTGTGCTTATACTGTTATACCTACACATGAATCTTCTACACTCCACAAATTCAAACCGGAAAGGAAGAAATTCCCTACAGCATAACATCCTAAATCACAAAAAGTATCGTCCTTACATCCAAATGCTTCCTAAATTCAAACAATCACTCCTCTATCCCATTTCTGTTTTCCCAATTCAACTTTCAACATCAATTTTGACCAATATTTCATCCCAATACATAACAGTTGCACCTTAAAAGGAACTCATTACACTATATCACTTCAACGCTTCACCGTCAAACAATTAGCCAATGTAGAACTAAGGGGGATAGCAGGGGCAGTCGCCTTCTAGTCAAAAGTTTCGATTTTTCACAGTTTCCACCTCTAACTAAATTTTCTAGTCCCGTCGCCGCAATCAACAAAAAGATATACTCGTATAAAACATGAAAACAAAAACCGGAGAAAGTAAAAGAATGAACCTGCCATCAGTAGCACCATCAGAAGACGGAAAATCGGAGAAATCAACAGGAGTAACAGTATGATCAGAAGTAATCAAATCCTTGCTAGTAACATCTAGGGTTTGATCCTGAACACATTTAGCCCTAAGATAAAACTCAACAGAACAAAACTCACATTGTCCATCACCATCGCACGCGTCACAGTCACGCGAGAATCGCATGGCCATGGCGCGTTCGCTGGTGAGAGGGATGAGGCCAAGCCTATGTGCGATAAACTCGTCGTTTAACACAGACGAGTTAACCTCGATTTCAACAAGATCAATGGCGATTGTCGGAACTTCGGAGATCATAATCCGGCGTAATGCGTTAGCCATAGACGCGTCAGTGTCACGCAGCTCGAATTTCATGAAGTCGTTGCGCATTTCGCGGACTTTGATGCGTGGAAAGCGTTGGTATGTTGCGAGGCCCTCCATTGTTGGAGAGATTGTTTTTTCTAGGGTTTTGTGGAGGTTTTTTTCTTGGCTTCAATGGCGGAGTGAGAGAGACTTAAGTTAGGTTTGAGGAAGGGTTTTGAGGGGAAGAAATTGGAGTAGGTATGTTGATAATATAAATTGATGAATCTGAAGGCCAATATTAAAAGGCACCAGTGGTCTAGTGGTAGAATAGTACCCTGCCACGGTACAGACCCGGGTTCGATTCCCGGCTGGTGCATGTTTTTTTTATCTACATTTATATTTTTTTCTTGGCCATAATTTAAGTAGGCAGAAAGAAGAAGTATACAGAACTCATGAGAGTCAGAGTTTAACTTGACCTTCAGGGAATCAATTTACCCGGAAATTATGTCTTGTTGAATTACAGCGGCAAAAATGGTAAATAACTTAAAAAGGTGAACAGGACAACTAATGTTGTTATATTTCTTAGAAGTTTGTGCCTCTAATAACAAAGCTCAGATTACATATAACCCTTTGTTTTGTTACCATGGAAATTAATTATTAAACTCCCTATTTTAGGGTCAAGATGAGTGAGTCAGCGCAGCGCATGATAGATCGATAGATGCAGCATACAGCAGAGCAACATCAATGGTATGATATCGGGTCTGAGTGTCTGACACCAATTAGAGACATACTCACTTTACTGCTTATGCAGCTTAACAGCCGTGAACAAGCAAGAATGGCCAATTCCAATTATCAATACTAATCCCATTATTGCCGTTCTAAATCCTAACACATCAATGACCTCCAGTAATCACAAACCATTCACTCGAATATGACACTTTTGAGCATTAAGTTGTGGCAATAAACAAAGATAAACTGCTCATGATCTGCACTGGCCAATTTCCTGACTTAAACCAGTATGGAGTATCCAATTCCATGACCACATCTATCTAGAAATTGAACAAGAGCTGACAAATGATTGGAAAGTGAACAAAACTGGATCTCAAATTCTCAACAGATATTGCAGCAAATTAATTCAAAGAATATCTGAAAAATGATATACTAGTACTACATAACATGGCGTAATTTCCCTAATCTCAGACTTTTATCCTCTATCTTTCTGTTCTGACGGAGGATGTCATTACCGTACACATCAATATTGGAGAGCCTTCTATCTACTCACATTTGATTGATCGGTAGATATGGCGAACGAAAAGTAGCGATGCACGGAAACCAACAGTCCCGAGCATGAGGAAGAAGCCGTAGCAAATGCACGCCATGTAGCCAAAGAAGAAGGATGTTTGCATGAAACCCGACATATCTGAGCGTGCATAGTAGTAATATAAGCAATAGCCATAGATGAACAGCCCCGTGGAACCACCGCATAGGAACGACCTGCCATTTTTAATAATTAAACAAGTTAGATTGATAAAATTTAGGTTAAGAATAATCAGACATGCGTACGTGGCTGTGTGCCCAAGTATTACACTCGGTTATTTTATTGAAAAACCTCGGATGGTTTTAACCCAACATGAAGTGTCCAAATGTCAAACACTCAGACCCATGTTTGAGTACCAAGAATCACAAAAAGGTACAAGAGGATATAAAGAGACGGAGTAACATAGGTGAAAAAAGATGTGAGTAGAAGATGTTGCAAACAAGAAAGGTATGTTGATGATTGAAATGTCTTTCCACTTTCGCGTCAGGAACGTGTCCACAAGCACAAACCCTCAGTGTTGAATCTTATCCCAAAAAACCATGAAATATTCCAAATTCAAAGTGGATAACAAGTCTTTTGTAGCAATCCACTAATTATTACTCTTCACCAATAAACAAGTGTTTTTCAGAGTAAATGGCACTAACATATCAACACCTCGGACATTTATCAATTCAACATTCAAAAAGACACGGCAACCCTGCGGCGAAAAAAAATTGGAACACCGCCCTAATGGCCTCATCGAAACAAAAACAAGAGATGAGAAATTAAAAGTCTGTTTAAGAATAAAGTGGGTAAGAGCTCAAGACAGTTTTTTTTTTTTTTGTGCTAAGAGAGCCAGAAATGCAGATTCGATGTGGACAGATTTTCAACACAAGTCATCAATATCACCACTCAATAATTTGGCTTGCTGCTATGTAATAGCTAAATAAAAAATAAACGTAATTGAAAAACATCTGAAGGCAAACTGACAATGACCTACTTAAAAAGGCAGAGTAAGGATTGCTTTTAGAATAAAAAATGTTTAGTGCATACCTCCACCACCATTCATGATCTTCAGCAGCAAGTTGGAAGTATGTCAACGCCACAGTAATGAAAGCAGTAACTATAATCAATATAATAAAGACGATGAACAAGATGCTGTATATAGTGTAAATCCTGTGACCCCAGACGCTGGCAAATATATAGTAAAGTTCTATGTATATTGCACTGAATGGCAGAAAACCAGCCATCGCCATCTGAGGAAGGCTTCCCCTGTACCATGGGAGAGGAGGAATTTCTCTAGGGTATTTCGTAGTACGGCAAGGAGCTTGGAACTCAGCCTTGCTGTTCTTTCCAGCAATTCCTCCCAATACAAGCAATGGCGATGTCACTAGAGTCCAGATAAGTAGAATCACGACTATTGTTCCGAAAGGCAGAGCAGCAGTGGCATTGTATCCAATTGCGACCGTGTTTAGGAAACAAAATGTCAGAAGCAGTGGCCCACAAAACAGGCAACCTGTCAACAAGAGGTTCCTCACCTGATCAACAAAACATTAACAGGAAATTAGACAAAATTAGTCAATAATCATTTCAAATGTTTCCTGCAGATATATTTTCTTAACAAGTCTCTTGTAAGACGGTTTTAGACTAAGATATGAATACAAGATCATGCGTCATTTACCCAAATATCCATGTCAAACAACTTTTAAGTATCTACCGTCTGTAGGGTATTTGGGTAAATAGCATGAGGTATTACAATGATCGTACATGGAAAACCACATTTCAAAAATATTTGTGTATTTATTTATCATGTATTAGCTCATACCCAGTTTGATCCTTCCAGTTGGCAGTAAAAGGAGGTTGCTGTGTAGCCCGCGATTCCCGAGGTGAGAGCGTAAATGACAACAAGGGCAGTGAACAAGGCACCTCGATTATAGGGGTAAAACACTCCAACTAGAGCAAGTAGAAATATGAACACCGTACTGATAAGCACACAAGATATATAAATGTTAGATAGCAGCGGCAAGCCGGCAACAGCAACAACAACATGAGTAACAATATTATCTCGAGGACTCCCACAAACTACAGGGTAGCAACAAAGAGAGGATATGAAAATTGGGTAGAGATTGCATCAAACGATCGCTATTTCGCAATATAAAGAACCTTAACCACTTGAGTAATTTTGCTTTATCTCATCATACTTTAAAACCGAAGAAATAGCTAGCAATTTTGTACTATTCCATCATCAAATTAAATTTTTGCTTTAGATACCATTGGCATGAATGCAAATAAAAAAGTTACTAAAAGAATGGACATATAAGAAGAAACAGAAGAAACTTACAGAGTAAACAGCTGTGTGCCAGACCCAAGAGAAGCTGCAAGTAATGACTTGTACTTCGGAAACCTAAATACATCCCCATGGATATACTTCCAACCGGTTTCTTCCTGGTCTTCAGCTGTTTCCTCATCGTGTGCATACCTACACTCCCCCATAAAACAGAAGGTGATCAATAACAGAATAAAAAAATTGAGATTATTATAACCAAGAAGAAAAAAGTTCAAATTTCTTACTTGACAAAATCATTCTTGAGAACTCGCATCAGAATTGTGGCAAGGAATCCAGTCAAAAGTAGTACAGTGACACATGAGTTTATGATGGAGAACCAATGGATTTCTAGATGATGTGGAAGAGAAGATGACTGTGAATATTTATCCATTCTTTTGTCAAAAGGGGTGTCTGTCTCCTTCCAATTCACGGTGTACATAAATTCCACCTCAACATCTTTATCTTCAGTAATGTCCACTAAAGTGTTGGGGTCAGTCCTTACATTGATTTCAATAACACGATCCTTGTTGTAAAGTATGTCAAAATGAATATGCTTATAAAGATAGTATTTGTACTCGCTTGGGTCTAGTTTGCCTTCCTTGTCAACTTTTCCTAGGAAACCCCATATTGGCAAATCATCATAATACATTTGGAAGTAATAATCCTTTGATACGGCATCTCTAAATTTAACTACTTCTTCCTTTGATAACTTTTTCTTGCAAATGACTTCTGAATCCTTGTCAACCAGGAAGTCTAGTTTGTAAGGAGCGCTAACCAAACGATCTCCATTCAATACTTCACCGAGAGCTTCCCTTTTCTCTTTCACTTGATCTGATGGAAAGATATCAGCTCTTGCTGTCAAATACTTCAACTAAAAAAAATCAAGTACAAAGCAGAAAAATCCAATCCAAGAAGAGTTATACCTGGAGAACAAAATGGCAGATCAAAATAGCGGTATGTTTCACTGCGCAGAAAACCCAATATATATTAGATTGCGCTGCAAATGCGAATATGCGATGAGCGAAAATCAGTCCAAAAAAACATCACATCTAATAGACGAATGCGTCAAACTAATGGACTTAACCCTTGTTCTGTGGGATAATTCTTGCATCAGGAGGTTCAGATAAGAATAGCACTCACAACTTCCAAGTAAGTTTCAAAATGCTCAAATTAACCATGAGTACAAATGCATATATATTATCTTCTTAGATTAGATACCAGTAAGTTCGAGGTTGGTCTTGATTATGTAAGAATGTCTAGACAAAGTTTCACTGAACTCCAGCCTTTCACACCCAATAAGGTTTCTAATCTTATGAATACAGTGTCACGAAGCGAGATAAAAGAGAGGCAAAAATTCGACTGAAGTTGCTAGCAAGGGTAAAATAAGTTAACAGCGTTCAAGATCATAAGTATCATTCAATTAATTTATCAGACTAATCAGATATTGTACAGCTATAAATGACAAGCTACCTGGTAACTACATCCACCTGACTCTATGGCCATTACGATGACAACCCAGCTCAAAATTTAAAGGGGTCATTTACCCTTTGATTTTATGAAGTGATTCGGAGCAAAAGGGAGGGAATGAAAAGAAAGGAGAAAACATCGTTAGTTTGGATAGCAAATGCGAAATAAATTGAAGGGAAATGGAGGGATGCCAGGGATCTATTTTCCATCCCACTAGGCCGAATAATTTCCTTGAAGCTGCTATCTGTATTCCATCCTAATTACTTAATAAATGAATGGCAAGCCCTTCCTTGAAGCTGCTATCGAGTATCAGCTCCATTTTCCATCTTCAATAAGCTTCTATCTCTATTAGCTCCATTTTAGAGAAAGCAAGATAGAAAGCACTTCCTTTTGCTATCTAAACAACAATCTCCAACCCTTTCTCCCATCCCCCTCCCTTCCTTTCCATCTCCTTCCTCCCTAAAAAGGCTAAAAGTATGTGTAACCAAACAAACTCTGAAGGGCATCCATATCCTCATAATCACAAATATAAGGATAAGATCCGAGAGAACGGATCTATTGTCTCATCTCGCGTCCCACGACCTTCTCCATCGACACATGACCTTTTAATATTGAAAGGACTCAACAAATGTGTACATAAAGCCGACAACCCGCGTTATTAAGAAGTTCATGGGAGTAGACATTAGACACAAAGTGACAGAGCATCTACCCTGAATAAATTATGTCAAAAAGGAAGGAAAACGACATCGTCCCACAGACCACAGTGTAACAATTTCAGCATTCCAACTTATCAAATCTTAACAAACAAATCTGCATCACTCCAGAGATTCAGTAAAGAATATACTGAGCTCATAAATCCTTTAAATGATGCAAGATCCATTAAATCAGCAAGTCAACCCACAAGAAACCATGATTTAAATCAACTAAATTAGCTAATCTAACAAAAAAGATCAAATCTTTGATGAACCATAATCAAATTAACCACATAAACATCATAAAAATGAGTGATTTAACATAAAGAATAGAAAAGAAACCTGGGATTGTGAAAGGGGCCAACTTTATTAGCATAAAGAGGGACTTGATCACCAGCTTTGTAACGATGATCAGAACCATCAGATCTCACTCCAATCAGATTAATAACAACAACAAGAATGGCCACCATTAATGTGGCCCTTAATTTCTCCATGATTGAATTAATTAATTAAACCACCTTTAATTGTGGTATTAATTGATTGAAATCAAAGGAGAAATCAGGGAAAGTATGAAGTGGGATTTGATTATAAAGAGGGGAAATGTAAACGTAGAAGAGAATTAAAGGAAGAAGAAGAAGAAGAATGAAAGAGAAGGTGTGCCTAAAACGAGAGATGTAATATATCTATATCCCCACCGACGTTTTGGTTTGTTGGTTGCTGTGGGATTCGATTCTACTACTGTTTCAAGGAAGGAAGTTCAGATATCACATTTCCAAGGCTAGATCGTGAGATCCATGTTTCGAGTTTGCTATCATGTCTCAAGTGTCTAACCACGTTCACTCTTTTTATTCTGGGTCTAACTTTGTCTATATCAGTTTTTTTTTTTTTTTTTTTTTTTTTTTTTTTTTTAGAGAGAGAAATTTATTTGTGGGAGCACTAT